>PVIH01004713.1:0-32060 GCA_004025045.1 Sigmodon hispidus | reverse complement strand
CAATATTAAATACCTTGGAGTAACTATAACCAAAGAAATAACAGACCTATCTGACAAAAATTTTAAATCACTGAAGAAAGAAATTGAAGAGGATATCAGAAAATGGAAAGCTCTCCTATGTTCCTGAATTGGTAGGATAAACATAGTAAAAATGGCAATTCTACCAAAGGCAATCTACAGATTCAATGCACTGCCTATCAAAATCCCAACACAATATTTTTTGGACCTTGAAAGAACAATACTCAATTTCCTTTGAAATAACAGGAAAGCCAGGATTGCCAAAAAAATTTTACTCAACAAAAGAACCTCAGGAGGTATCACCATCCCTGACTTCAAGCTATACTATTGAGCTACAGTAATAAAAACAGACTGGTACTGGCATAAAAACAGACTTGTGGACCAATGGAATAGAACTGAGGATCCAGACATTAACCCAAAAACCTATGAACACCTGATCTTTGACAAAGAGGCCTAAAACATTCAATGGAAAAAGATAGTATATTTAACAAATGGTGTTGGCATAGCTGGATAGAAGTGTGTAGAAAAATGCAAATAGATCCGAGCCTGTCACCCTGCACAAAACTCAAATCCAAGTGGATCAAAGACCTCAACTTAAACCCAACCACTTTGGACTTGATAGAAAAGAAAGTGGGAAATACTCTTCTTCAAATTGGCACAGGTGACCACTTCCTAAATATAACACCAGTGGCACAGGCACTAAGACCAACAATCAATAAATGGGATCTCCTGAAGCTGGGAAGCTTCTGTAAAGCCAAGGACACTGTCAATAGGACAAAACACCAGCCTACAGAATGGGAAAAGATATTCACCAACCCTACAAGTGATAGAGGACTGATCTGTATGATATATAAAGAGCTCAAGAATTTAGAGCCCAAATACTTGAATAACCCTATCAAAAAATGGGGTACAGATCTAAAAAGGGAATTCTCAGCAGAGGAACTACGAATAGGTGAAAGGTACCTGAAAAAGTGCTCTTCATATTTAGCCATCAGAGAAATGCAAATCAGAAAAATTTTGAGATACCACCTAACACCTGTTAGATTGGCTAAGATAAAAGGCACAGATGACAGACTATGTTGGAGAGGATTCGGATCAAGGGCAACACTCCTCCATTGTTGGTGGGAGTGTAAGCTTGTTCAGCCACTTTGGAATGCAATATGGAGGTTTCTCAGAATATTGAGTCTCAATCTCCCCAAGGACCCAGCAATACCACTTCTGGGTGTATACCCTAAAGAGGCACATTCACACTCCATAGGTATTAGCTCAACTATGTTCATAGCAACATTATTTGTAATAGCAAGAACCTGGAAACAACCTAGATGTCCATCAACTGAAGAATGGATTAACAAACTGTGGTACATCTACACAATGGAATACTACTCAGCAGGAAGAAAAAATGATATCCTAAAATTTGTAGGCAAATGGATGGATTTGGAGAATATCCTCCTGAGCGAGGTATCACAATCTCAGAGAGATAAGCAGGGGATGTACTCACCCACTAGTGGTCTCTAAACAAACAAAGAAGAAAAAAAGCCAAGCATGCCCAAGCGGCAAACCACAACCACTGAAAAGCTTGGGATCAGAAACACCCTGGACTGACCCTTCGAACCCCACTCCAACTTTAGGAATACCAGACTCATTCTTGAGGGAGGGGGGACAAAACTGGATTTGCCAGGAGTGGAGACTGATCCAATCATTATTGGGTCAGTGGGACCATAGGACTGTCTGCTCCCTGCCCAGGGAAGGGATGGGGATTTTTAGAGAAGAAAAAAGACAAGATGTGGTGGGAGGGGGAAGGGACCTTGAATAAGGATATACAAGGATGGAAAAAAAAATTCAGAGGGAAAGCTGAACACAAAGTAAATATATGTGTAGCAATCTTATTTGCATTTCCACCCTTGATAAATCATACTTATGATTCTTAACTTCTTTATAGTTATTGTTAACTTTTCCTCATTTTAAATTCATTTTACTTTTTTTGTTCAATACAAAATAAAGAAAAAAAAAGAATATGACATTAATACATCAATAGCCTATTCACCACTCTCACTTAAAAGTCTTATAAGCAAGCCAAATTTAACATGACAGAAGAACATTTTAGATTTTTTGCTTTTAGTATACTGCCTATGCTTTTCATCTTAATATTTGTAAAATCTCAGTAAAGTCTATTTTCTGAGATCAAGTTTCCCAAAGGGAATCTCTGAGGTGAATTGTCTTGATTATTAATTGATGTAGAAGAACCCAGTCTGCTATGAGAGGAACCATCCCTTTTGGCTTGGTAAGAAAGCAAGCTCACCATGAAGCTGTGAGTCAGCTTGCAGGCAGTATCTTTTGTACTTCCTAATGTACTTCCATGGCTGAGGGTGAGTTCTCTGCCTACAGGTAAATAGCAGGCAGGCCTGCATTCGAGTTTCTGTTTGAGTTACTACACTGACTTCCCTCAGTGATGAACAGAGACCTGTAAGCTGAAATAAACCCCTTTTCTCTTCTATATTGCTTTTGATCAGAGTGCTTTATCACATCATAATTAAAACTGGAACACCTGGCAGCATCATTAATGACTAAGCTGTCTCCCAGCTTTGACTGGTTTAAATCTTAGTTGTGCCAATGGCTCTGTGTATTTTTCTAAGAAGCCTATAAAACATGGTTTTAGCCTCAGGTGCATCACTTATAAAATAAAAATAGCATAGTGGGTTTTTATATCACTGTCACCATTGCTACATGTGAGTAAATAAGAAAGTACAGAAAGCTCTTTCTTTGTCTGCCCTTGTAAGGACCACATGGATTTGCACATCTTCTTTCCTATTTTTCCAAGAGCAATTTGCCCTGCTGATGTGGACCTATGCTGTAATGGCTAATGCTCGTTTTCAGCTTGACACATCGAGAATCACCTTTTAGACAAGCCCCTAAGTAGATATGTGAGGGATAATCTAGATTGTTAGTGAGGTAGAATGAACGACTTGAACTATGAAAAGCACCATCCAATTGTAACCAGCCTGGCATAAATAAGTACAATGTAATGGGACACTTTTACTATAAGATTGTCAAAGTAATGAATTCCAAGAGATTGGAATTCCAAACAATCTCAAACCCCTGAAATCTCAGGTAGGAAGCAGAAACATCAGGACCTAATATAGTAGAAATTCCTCTCTGTGTAATAACCTTGCAAGACAACAGTACATCAGTGGTAGGGAGGAGTATGCTGACTGGGATTGTTTTGATGTGCATGGCCATGGCCATCAATTTAAACTTTAATTTCAATTTTGATCCCTGAATGCTGACTAGAAGGGGTCACTGGGTGCTTGTTTCTCTTTCTAATGTTTCCACATTGAGTGAATTCTTTTTTTTTTTTTCTCCAAATTTGGCTATTTTGATTGGCTGGCTTATTTGGGGTGAGTAGTTGAACTTGTTTGTTTTTTTTTTTTTTTCTTTTTCTTTTTTTATGGCATATGTTGTAATTCCAAGGTTGGGAATACAATGGGTTGGGGACCTGGGAATGATAAAAACAGGAGAAAGTAAGCTATACACAGGCTTTGATGAAGCTCTGCTTTCTGACTGTGAATATTGTGTGACTGTTGCCTTCCTACCATGATAAAGCACATCAACCATGAGACAAAAATCAGCCTTTCCTTCCTTCATCTTTTTCTTGCTGGTAATTTTGTCATAGCACTAAGAAAAGAACTAAGACAGCATGTACACACATATTTTCTTTCTAAATGCCTGTTGTCTGGTGTTTTGTTGATTTTAAATAGCAGAAAGGGGAGAGATGTCACCAAAAGACACTTGTGTTTGGTATTGAGAAATTTTAACAGTTTT
Source organism: Sigmodon hispidus (assembly GCA_004025045.1). Taxonomy (NCBI): domain Eukaryota; kingdom Metazoa; phylum Chordata; class Mammalia; order Rodentia; family Cricetidae; genus Sigmodon; species Sigmodon hispidus. The sequence goes on along the minus strand of PVIH01004713.1, from coordinate 28,223 downwards.
TTCTTTAAAACACTATGTTGCCTAAGCTTGATTTGTAGGTATCTTCTGAGTTTTACCAGTAATTATTAAAATTAAAGGTCCTTGGCATTTTTCTAGTAACAAAGATAAAATGCCTTCAAGCCTCCAAAAATATCCTGCTAAAGTTAATACATAGTAAATTCCACACTCTTTTTTAACTTTTTTAGATATATGGCATACATGAAATTAACTTGAGAACTAACAGAGTGTTTCAGACTGGCACTTCCCAAGGACTCTGACCTTGACACTCAACTCTTTGTGATTAAATATCTGATTTGAATAATGAGCCTTCCAAGAAGCCTTCAGAAGTATGGTTCACTGACATCACACAGCTTTCAAGATCTCTTGCCTGGCACCCTGGATATCAAGGTGACACCTTCAGGGTAGCACAAGTCATTGGCACTGAAGATTTACAAGAAATATATAGCTGCAAACTTGTCACCTTATCAGAGGAAAGTCAGAGTGGTCACTCAGTGTGCTAGCATCAAACTGATGTACTATTTCTGTCTCACCACCTGTGAGCTTTTTTTTCATGAGGTTAAAGGTGGTTCACTTGGCAATTATATCCCTAAGTGAAGCTCTTTGTGTTTCAAGAAGCACCTTAAGAGAACAAATATTCATCTTAGTCTATTGGCCTTGAAAGCCCTAACAAGACATTAGAAGTTTATTTTAATCTGGGGGAGAAGAAAAGAGATCTAGTGGACCAAAAGGCTTAGTTGCTATATCCAGTGAATGAGTCCATTTCTGCCAGTAGTGAGGGAAGAGACATAGTTTCATACTGTCTGCATCAACAATCTCAGTCTTTAGGATTTTTAAAATATATTTTTATTTATTATTTGGTGATTTTACATCATGCACCCCATTAAATTCAGCTATGAATCTTCTTACTTTCATACCCACTCTTACGATCTCTGCATTTACAAAAAAAAAAAAAAAAAAACCCATTCATGTTGCTCATTTACTTACTAGAGCATAATTCAACTCCCTGTGGACAGACCCTTACCTACACCCCTGCCAGAGGCCATCAATGCAGAAGTGAAGCACTGTGTCATTTAGCTATGTTCTTGCCTTGAGCTCTTGTATACAATGACAACTCTTCTATTTTTTTAAAAAAAAGTCCACTAATGAGTGAGTACATCCCCTGCTTCTCTTCTGAAGCTTGTGATATCTCATTCAGGAGGATATTCTTCAAATCCATCCATTTGCCTGCAACTTTTAGGATATCATTTTTTCTTACTGCTGAGTAGTAAGTACTCCATTGTGTAGATGTACCACAGCTTGTCAATCCATTCTACAGTTGAGGGGCATCTAGGTTGTTTCCAAGATGTCAGGAAGGTCACTTATGAGGAGAGCAAGCATGTCTGAAAGTGTGACCTCTTAAGAATAAAGCACACAGCCTGTGTCCTTGTGGTGACTTATAGTAAACCTCCTTGGATTTCTGAAATTACTACCTTTCTTCTACTTTTTCACATCTTTAATAATTGAGATTATGAGTTGGATGAAGGAGTGAATGAGATTGCAATTCAATAGGATAAGTCATAGAAACCAGGATTGTGCAAGGGGTTTGTTGTCTTTCATTGTAAATGTAGCTCCTGGTGGGAGTCTAAGGAAATTCTTGGCTTATATCTGCAAACCAACCAAACAAACAAAAAACCAGTCTTAGCAATTGGGTTTTTCTTGAGATTTACATTTATTTTTATTTGTAAATCTTTGTGGGAGGGTGAAGATATTCTGGAGCCATTATATTTAGATTTTATCACTAAAAACAATACTCTATATTAAAACTGGAATGTTAAAATGGAAAAAAAAAAGAAAACTGCATAGCTAAATAACTGCTCAAGGTGTGGTCCCAAGCCATCACCATTTTCTCAGTTCCATTTTCTCCTTCTAGGCCAAGCTCTCCTAATTTCATACCAAGCTTTCAACCTTTTCCTTCTCTCAGCAGAAGATTCCTGGGAAATGTTCAATTTTTTGGAGTTCACTGTTTCCAGAGTCTGAGTAGTCAAAAGGGGGGGCACTAGTGTCCCTTCAGAATATCTTCATTCCAGTCAAATACTCCCATTCTGTGGTGGTTACTGGCCATGTTCAGAGGCTTTTAGCATTATTTTGTTTTGCCTTTGTTTTTTGTTTGTTTTTTTTGCTTTGCATGTAAGTGTCATTCTCCAGCACTTTCTAAAATTGTATGTTTATTTTATACCCCTCCAGTAATTTGCAGTAAATCCATTTGTTTTGTGTATCTATTATTTCTTGCCCTTAATAAACCTGCTTAATGGAAATATTTTGCATGTATGTACATGCATGCACACATTTTTATATGGGCATATTATTCTGTATAAAATGTTACATTTTTAAAGATGCACACAGAGAATGTAGCCCATTTGGTACAGTGTTCTTCTATTATGCACAATGTCCTGAGTTTGATCTCTAGTATCACATGGTAATATGGACCTATAATCTTATGATCCATAGTTCAAGATACTTCTCAAAAAATATAGCGAGGAAAATTCTATGAAGCTAAAATGTAAGATCTTTCTGGAATATACAGTTAACAAATATAAAACTTTGAGCTCTGATTTCTCTGATGTGCTAGAAGTTAAATGATATTTTAACAGCAAATGAATGAAAGAGTAAATGAGTGAACCTTTGTAAATTGTTCTTCTCAAAGTTTACAGCTTATATTAACCTTTTCATCAATTGATTGAAGCTGGTTCAAGACAAGTTTTCACTTGAACTTGTGTTTTAAAGAGCTTTATGCTGTACACTTGCAGATCCTCCAAATAAGCAAATACTTGGCTTTGCTGAATCTGACTTTCAAAGTTATTCAGATGGTACACAGTGCCTGATGGAAAAGCTAAGGTTGTTCACCTTAACACCAAAGTCTTCTAAAGAGTACACTGCCTGTCATGTAGGGCAAAATAAATCTCAAGGCCATATCATAGATAAATCCCTTGGGGCTCTGAGGTGAGATGCTGCCAATGTGGCAGCAAAAGAGAAAAGGACTGGTCTCTGTTCAGTAATTTACCATGCCTTTTATGTGGCTGTTCAGTCCCATGGCCATAATGCAGAGATGCAGAAACACACAAGGATGCTCAGCATCTCAGTTGCTTTTGTTTTTTGAACATTATGTCTGAAAAGCATGATAAACAGAAGCTTAAATGGTACTTCAGCCTGCTGCCTGGCAGTGTGACAGTACCCATGGCAGGCTGTCATGATGCCATGCACAGATGCTGAGTGAGTCTTGCCTACATCTCATTCTTACAAAGACATATATCAGCTGGCTTCTCAGTCTGTTGGCATCAGCTCATGAAACATTATGGTACTTCTGAAGAGTAACTGTAGAAATAACTGTCAGGGATAAACTCTCAAGAAAAATTCATAGTGCACTTTAAAAATAAAAGAAATAGAGGGCTGGAAAAATGGATCAGTGGTTATTACACAGTTATAGAATAAATAAGTAAATATTATTGCATGGTGACCCTCCTCCAACTGCATCAGTAGAGAAGGACTGAGGACTTGGAAATCCAGACTCAGACTCCACCCAGAGGTGAGGTAAGGTCATCAGTCCCCAGTGCCTGAATCCCAGGTCAGGAAAGTTGTGTTCTGGGACCAGGTTCTGTCTGTGGTGAATGTATCCACACACTCCTTCGTGGATAGAAATAGAGTTTGGCTGTGAGGAGCTCCTCCAGCTACACCTAAACGGGGGGGGGGGGGAAACATGGCATGGTGACCTTGCTACCAACTGCATTAGCAAAGAAGGACTGAGGACTTGAAATTCACACCCCTGCCCAGAGCAGATTTAGTGATGGAGCAAATTCCTTGCTCAGAGGCAAGAGGAGACACACAAGCCCTCTTGATACAACTGACCAGGAGCCACCTAATAGTGTACCACTGAAGCCATAGGCAGATGTCAGTGCAAAAATATAAGCAATAATATAAAGAACAACAGGGTAACTGTTAGTTTTTTGCACATGTCGCATGAATGGAATCTCAACACTGGAAGTACCACACTAGAGATTATTACAGCAGGGAGCAGAGATAGGGGCAGAAGGGAGCAGAGAGAAAAGGGAAAAGGAGCTAGGGCTTGTGTGAACCCTTTTGTTAAAAGGGTGGGCGGGCGCATGTTTGCATCACCACACCCAGGGGGATGATTGACAGTTACATTCCAGGTGAATGCAAGCTTTGGAAATCCTTACAGTAACTCCAGAAGAAACTGGTGGTTGTACAACTACAAGACCTGAACAGAGCAATGAAGAGGAAGCAGAAGGAAGCAACACCAAAAACACCTTTATGAAGATCATTGAAGCCATCAAAAAGATATGGAAAAATTCCCTTAAAGAAATAGAAGAAAATACAAACAAAAAATTGGAAGAGATGTACAAATGTTTGAAAGAAAACCAAGAAAAGGTAAATCAAAAAATGAAAGAAACATGCCAGAAACCCAAAACTGAAATAGAAGCAATAAAAAAGGCACAAAATGAGGCAAAGATGGAAATAGAAAACCTGAAGAAAAGAGCTAGAACCACAGATACAAGCATAACAGACAGAGTTCAAGAGATGGAAGATAGAATCTCTGAAGTTGAAGACTCAGTAGCTGAAAAAGATATATCAGTTAAAGAAAATACTAAAACCAAAAAGCCATAACTCAAATCCATGCCAAAAATGAAATCCCTGGTCCAGATGGTTTCAGTATAGAATTCTACCACACATTCAAAGAAGAATTACTACAATTACTCCTCAAGCTATTTCACACATTAGAAACTGAAAGAATATTGCCAAGTTCCTTTTGTGTGGCCACAACTACCCTAATACCCAAGCCAATCAAAGACACAACAAAGAAGGGGAATTACAGACCAGTTTCCCTCATGAATATTGATGCTAAAGTTCTCAACAAAATTTTCGCAAAGTGTATACAACAATATATAAAAAATATCATCCACCACGACCAAGTATGCTTCATCCAAGAAATGCTGGTTTGGTTTAACATATGAAAAACCATAAACGTTATCCATCATGTAAACAAACCATAGGAACAAACCATAATCATATCCTTAGATGATGAAAAAGCCATTGACAAAATGCTACAATAGTTTATGATAAAAGCTCTGGAGGGATCAGGAATTCATGGACAATATCTCAGTAAAATTAAGGTGATCTACAAGAAGCCAACAGCCATCATCAAACTTAATGGAGAATAACTCAAAGCAATCCCACTAAAATCAGGAACTAGACTGGGATAGTCTCTCTCCCATTATCTATTCAATATAGTTCTAGAAGTTTTAGCTAAAGAAATAAGAGAATGAAAGGAGATTAATTGGATACAAATTGGAAAAGAAGTGAAACTATTTCTATTTGCAGATGATATGACTATATACATAGGTGAGCCACAAAATTCTTCCAAAGAACTTCTACGGCTGATAAACGCCTTCAGCAATATAGCAGGATACATTATTAACTTAAAGAAATCAGTAGCCCTCCTATACACTAAAGATAAAAGGGCCAAAAAAAAAAAAAAAAAAAAAAGAGGAAACATCACCCTCAAAAACAGCTGAAAACAGCATTAAATACCTTGGAGTAATTATAACCAAAAAAGGAACAGATATATTTGACAAAAGTTTTAAATCACTGAAGAAAGAAATTGAAGAGGATATCAAAAACTGGAAAGCTCTCCCATGTTCCTGAATAGGTAGGATCAATATAGTAAAAATGGCAATTCTATCAAAAGCAATCAACAGATTAAATACACTGCCCAACAAAATCCCAACACAATACTTTTTGGACCTTGAAAGAACAATACTCAATTTCATTTGGAATAACAGGAAAGCCAGGATTGCCAAAATAATTTTGCTGAACAAAAGAACCTCATGAGGCATCACTATCCCTGACATCAAGTTATTCTATAGAGCTACAGTAATAAAAACAGCCTGGTACTGGCATAAAAACAGACTTGTGGATCAATGGAATAGAATTGAGGATCCAGACATTAACCCAAAAACCTATGAACACCTAATCTTCAACAAAGAGGTAAAAAATATTCAATGGAAAAAAGAGAGTATATTTAACAAATGGTGTTGGCATAGGAGGATGGCAGTATGGAGAAAAATGCAAATAGATCTATGCCTGCCACTCTGCACAAAAAAAAAAAAAAAAAAAAAAAATCCAAGTGGATCAAAGACCTCAACATAAACCCAGCCACTTTAAACCTGATAGAAAAGAAAGTGGGAAATACACTTCTACAAATCGGCATGGGCAACCACTTCCTAAATATAACACCAGTGGCACAGACACCAAAATGAACAATCAAGACCTGGGATCTCCAAAACCTAAGAAGCTTCTGTAAAGCCAAGGACACTGTCAATAGGACAAAAGGACAGCTTACAGAATGGGAAAAGATTTTCACCAACCCTACAAGTGTTAGAGAACTTATCTCTAAGATATATAAAGAACTTAGGAATCTAGAGCCCAAAACCTTGAATAATCCAATCAAAAAATGGGGTTCAGATCTAAAAGGGTAATTCTCAGCAGAAGAATTATGAATGACTGAAAGGCAACTGAAAATGTGCTCATCATCTTTAGCCATCAGAAAAATGCAAATCAAAACAACTTTGAGATACCACCTGACACCTGTTAGATTGGGTGAGATAAAAGACACAGAGTACAGCCTATGCTGGAGAGGGTCCAGAGCAGGGGGAACACTCCTCCATTATTGGTGGGAGTGTAAGCTTGTTCAGCCACTCTGGAATGCAGTATGGGGGTTTCTCAGAAAACTGAGAATCAATGTCCCAAAGGACCCAGCAATACCACTTCTGGGTGTATACCCTAAATATGCACAGTCGCACTCCAATGTCATTAGCTCAACTATGTTCACAGCAGCATTATTTGTAATAGCAATAACTTGGAAACAACCTAGTTGCCCCTCATCTGAAGAATGGATTAACAAACTGTGGTACATCTACACAATGGAGTACTACTCAGCAGTGAGAAAAAAATGATAGCTTAAAATTTGCAGGCAAATGGATGGATTTGAAGAATATCCTCCTGAGGAGGTCTCTCAAACCCAGAAAGATAAGCAGGGGATGTAGTCATTCATTTGTGGACTCTAAACAAAAGAGAGAGATAGATAGATAGATAGATAGATAGAGAGAGAGAGAGAGAGAGAGAGAAATCAAAGCATGCCCAAGCTGCAAACCACAACCACTGAACAGCTTAGGATCTGAAACACCTTGAACTGACACCTTGAATCTGACTCCACCTAGAGGAACACCTGACTGAGTCTTGAAGTTGGGGGGAGAAAACTTGATTTGCCAGGAGTGGAGGTTGAAGTAAGCAATATTGGGACCTTGGGACTGCCTGCCAATGGGCGAAAGGGGGGTGATGGGGAGATGTGGAGAAGAGAGAATGACCTGATGTGGTGGGAGGGGGAAGGGACTTTGAATAAGGATATACAAAGACAGAAAATGTGACTTCTTTATTCATAATAATAAGAAAAAAAGAAAATAATAGAAGGGATTGTAGCAGGAAATCAGAAGCTACACATGTGAACTGATTGTGTCAGAGTGCTGGAGCCGAGTGGGGTGTGGTCAACTGGAAAGTGTGTCAGAAGTAAAGCCCCTAATGAAAGAGGTGGAAGAGGAAGCTGGGCACTGGTACAGTTCCTGTGGCAGTTCGGGTGGTTAGAAAACTCTCCGGAGCCCTGCTTCTTATCTATTTTCTCCCTTTGAACAAAACCCTTCTCTGTAAGTGATATTTGGATAATAAATATTACTTAATATATATCTCATTGCGGGTTAATTACTGTAATAAGGGATAGAGTTGAAAAGGAAACTCATCGAGCAAAAATACTTATGCAAACCTGAAAATCTGATTTTAAATGCCTAACATGAAATTTACACCTGGGCGTGGCAACATGAACCTGTACCCTTAACACTTGGGAAGAGCAGAAAGAGAGAGATCCCTGGGACTCATTGGCTATCCAGTCAAAACCAGTCACTGAGCTTCAGGTTCAGTGAGTGACTCTGTCTAAAATAGACAGTGGAGAAATATAGAGATATGGAAAATGGCATTCATAGTAATGTGAACATAAATGCATCCACACACCTGCACTAAGCAGATAAAAAATGTATCAAAAATAGTAGAAGGAATTCACCTAAAGATGTTGCTTTTGACAGACAGACCTGTTTTGTCAACATAATGCCTGAAATCTAATCCATCACGAGGCATAATGAATGCATCTGTCTTTTCTTTCTAACAGTCCATTAGTTAGGATTGAGAAATAGTTTAAATTTCTCATGTAAATTTGAATACATTAGAGTGAATTGGCTTCAATACTAGAAATACTTACTCTGCAAAAATAATCTCTCCAAGTCAGATATCCTAAAAAGTGGGTATTTCTTCTTCTTCTTCTTCTTCTTTATTTATCTTGCATTTATCAAGAAAAACAGTAAAATGAATTTAAAATGCTGATAAGTTAACAATAAATATAAAGAAGGAAAAAATCATAACCATGACTTATCAAGGGTGATAATGCAAATAAGATTGCTTCACATATATTTACTTTGTGTTTAGCTTTCCCTCTGAATTTTTTTTCCATTCCTGTATATTCTTATTCAAGGTACCTTCCCCCTCCTGCCACATCAGGTCATTTTCTTTCTTCTTCACAACCTCCCATCCACTCCTGGGGCAGGAAGCAGACAGTCCTATGGTCCCACTGACACAATAATGCTTAGATCAGTCTCCACTCCTGGCAAATCCAGTTTTGTCACGACTCCCTCAAGAGTGACTCAGGTGTTCCTATAGTTGGAGTGGGATCCTAAGGGTCAGTCCAGGGTGTTTCTGATCCCAACCTGTTCAGTGGTTGTGGTTTGCAGCTGGGGCATGCTTGGTTTTTCTTCTTGTTTGTTTGTTTAAAGACCACTAATGAGTGAGTATAACCCCTGCATATCCTTCTGAGTTTGTAATACCTCACTCAGGAGAATATTCTCCAAATCCATACATTTGCCTGCGAATTTTAGGATATCATTTTTTCTTACTGCTGAGTAGTATTCCATTGTGTAGATGTACCACAGTTTGTTAATCCATTCTTCAGTTGAGGGACATCTAGGTTGTTTCCAGGATCTTCCTATTACAAATGATGCTGCTACGAACATATTTGAGCTAATACCCAGAAGTGGTATTGCTGGGTCCTTGGGGAAATTGATTCTCAATTTTCTGAGAAATCGCCATATTGCATTCCAAAGTGGCTGAACCAGCTTACACTCCCACAAACAATTGAGGAGTGTTCCCCTTGCTCTGCATCATATCCAACATAGGCTGACATCTGTGCCTTTTATCTTAGCTAATCTAGCAGGTGTTAGGTGGTATCTCAAAGTTGTTTTGATTTGCATTTCTCTGATGGCTAAAGATGAAGAGCACTTTTTCAGGTGCCTTTCACCCATTCATAGTTCCTCTGCTGAAAATTCCCTTCCTAGATCTGTACCCGATTTTTTGATTGGGTTATTCAAGGTTTTGGGCTCTAGATTCTTGAGCTCTTTATATATCTTAAAGATTAGTCCTCTATCACTTGTAGGGTTGGTGAAAACATTTTCCCATTCTGTAGGCTGTCGTTTTGTCTTATTGACAGTGTCCTTGGCTTTGCAGAAGCTTCCTAGCTTGAGGAGATCCACTTATTGATTGTTGGTCTTAGTGTCTTTGCCACTGATGTTATATTTAGGAAGTGGTCACCTGTGCCAATTCGTAGAGTTGTATTTCCCACTTTCTTTTCTATCAAATTCAAAGTGGCTGGTTTTAAGTTGATGTCTTTGATCCACTTGAATTTGACTTTTGTGCAGGGTGACACCCCACGTTGGGCACCAATTATCGCAGTAGAAACTCGCCACCAAGAGGCATGTATTAAATAAGGTTTATTTTGTTAGAATTTTTTATAAAAAGAAGTTTTAACAACGTGCCCAGCCGCCGCCATACGGACTCGCTGCGTCGCCGCGCCAAGGGACCGGAAGACCCGTCTTTTTTTTTTGCTCTCTGCTTTTGTTTTGTCTTTGCTCTGTTTTTGTCTCATCTCTGTAGACCAAGCCCCTCCCGCACCTGTACAATCTGGGATTTCCCGCTACAGTGACAGGCTCGGATCTATGTGCATTTTTCTACACACTTCCATCCAGCTATGCCAACACCATTTGATAAAAATTCTATCTTTTTTTCCATTGAATGTTTTGGGCCTCTTTATCAAAGATCAGGTGTTCATGGGTTTTTGGGTTTATGTCAGGATCTTCAATTCAATTCCATTGATCCACAAGTCTGTTTTTATGCCAGTACCAGGTTGTTTTGATTACGATAGCTCTATAGTATAACTTGATGTCAGGGATGGTGATACCTCCTGAGGTTCTTTTGTTCAGTAAAATTGTTTTGGCAATCCTGGCTTTTCTATTATTCCAAATGAAATTGAGTATTGTTCTTTCAAGGTCCAAAAAATATTGTGTTGGGATTTTGATGGGCAGCGTGTTGAATCTGTATATTGCCTTTGGTAGAATTGTCATTTTCTATGTTGATCCTGCCAGTCCAGAAACATAGGAGAGCTTTCCATTTTCTGATATCCTCTTCAATTTCTTTCTTCAGTGATTTAAAATTTTTGTCAAATAGGTCTGTTACTTCTTTGGGTATAGTTACTCCAAGGTATTTAATACTATTTGCAGCTAATATGAAGGGTAATGTGTCCCTTTTTTTTTTCAGCTCTTCTATCTTTAGTGTATAGAAGGGCTACTGATTTCTTGAGTTAATCTTGTATCCTGCTACATTGCTGAACATGTTTATCAGCTGTAGCTGTTTTTTGGAAGAATTTTGTGAGTCACTTAGGTATACAATCATATCATCTGCAAACAAAGATAGTTTCACTGCTTCTTTTCCAATTTGCATCCCCTTAATATCTCTTCGTTCCCTTATTACTTTACCTAAAACTTCGAGAACTATATTGAATAGATAAGGGGAGAGAGGACATCCATGTCTAGTTCGTGACTTTAGTGGGATTGTTTTGAGTTTTTCTCCATTAAGTTTAATACTGGCTGTCGGCTTCTTGTAGATCATCTTTATTATATTTAGGTATTCTCCCTGTATTCCTGATCTCTCCAGGGCTTTAATCATAAAGGAGTGTTGGATTTTGTCAAAGGCTTTTTCGGCATCTAAGGATATGATCATGTGCTTTGTTCCTTTAGTTTGTTTATATGATGGATAATATTTACAGGTTTTCATATGTTAAACCAGCCCTGCATTTCTGGGATGAAGCACACTTGGTAATGGTGGATGATATCTTTTATATATTGTTGTATATAGTTTGCCAAAATTTTGTTGAGAATTTTGGCTTCAATATTCATGAGGGAAATTGGTCTGTAATTCTCCTTCTTTGTTGTGTCTTTGAGTGGCTTGGGTATTAGGAAGATTGTGGCCTCATAAAAGGAATTTGCCAATATTCCTTCAGTTTCTACTGTGTGAAATATTTTGAGGAGTAACGGTAGTAATTCTTCTTTGAATGTCTGTTAGAATTTGGCATTAAAACCATCTGGGCGAGGGCTTTTATTTTTAGGGAGGTTTTTAAAGACAGCTTCAATTTTTTTAAGGGTTATAGGCCTGTTTAGGTAATTAATCTAATCTTCATTTAATTTTGGTAGATGGTAACTGTGCAGAAAGCTGTTCATTTCATCTAGATTTTCCACTTTTGGAATACTGATTTTCAAAATACGATCTGATAAATCTCTGTACTTCCTGGGGGTCTGTTGTTATGTCCCCCTTTTCATTTCTGATTTTGTTGATTTGAACATTCTCTCTCTGTTTTATGATTAGTTTGGCTAAGGGATTATCTATCTTGTTAACTTTCTCAAAGAACCAAGTCTTAGATTCATTTATTTTTGTATTATTCTTTTTGTTTTGATTGTATTGATTTCAGCTCTAAGTTTCATTATTTCCTGCCATCTAGTCCTTCTCGGTGAGTTCGCTTCTAATTTTTCTAAGGCTTTCAGGTGAGCTGTTAGGTATCTAGTTTGGAATTTCTCTAGGTTTTTCATATAGGCATCTAGCGCTATGAATTTTCCTCTCAAGACTACTTTTATTGTTTCCCACAAGTTTGGATACATTGTGGATTTATTTTCATTAAATTCTAGGAAGACGTTGATTTCTTTCTAAATTTCTTCCTTGACCCAGAGATGGTTCAGCTGAGTGATGTTTAGTTTCCATGAGTTGGTAGGCTTTCTTTGGGTTTTGATGTTGTTGAACTCTTAACTCTATGCCTTGATGGTCTAATAAGTTACAAGGGATTATTTCCATTTTTTTGTATCTGCTGATATTTTCTTTATGACCAATTATGTGGTCAATTTTGGAGAAAGTTCCATGAGGAGCTGAGAAATATGTATATTCCTTTGTGTTTGGGTGGAAGCTTCTTTAGATATCTGTTAAATCCATTTGCATCATAACCTCTTTTAGTCTTCTTATTTCTCTGTTGAATCTCTGTCTGGTTGATCTATCCATGGTTGAAAGTGGGGTATTGAAGTCTCCCACTATTAGGGTGTAGGAACTGATGTGGGATTCGAGCTTTAGCAGTGTTTCTTTTACATAAGTAGGTGCCCTTACATTAGGGGCATAAATATTCAAGATTGAAATCTCCTCTTGACCAATTTTTCCTGTGATGAATAAGTAGTGACCATCTTGGTCCCATTTAATTGCTTTTAGCTTAAAATCTACTTTGTTAGATATTAGGATTGCAACCCCTGCATGTTTCTTCAGACCATTTGACTGGAAAATCTTTTCCCAACCCTTTGTTCTAAGCCTGTATCTGTCTTTGCAGCTGAGGTGTGTTTCTTGTAGGCAACAGAAGGATGGCTTCTGTTGCTGTATCCATCTTGTTAGAGTGTGACGTTTTATATGAGACTTGAGACCATTGATATTAAGGGAAATTAGTGACCATTGATTCATATTTCCTGCCATTTTAGGTGGTAACTTGTTTATATTTCTCTTTTCTAGGGTATTCTTCTCTGGAATTATTGTTTGTTATTTCGTGTGTGTATCTGGGGTCCTTATGTTGGAGTTCGCCCTCTAATACTCTTTGTAGTGCTGGATTGGTAGATAGATATTCTTTCAGTCTGACTTTGTCCTGAAATAACTTGTTTACTACATCTATGGTGATTGATAATTTTGCAGGTATAGTATTCTAGTTTGGCAGCCATGCTGTTTTAGCATCTGTATAACTTCTGACTAAGCCCTTCTAGCTTTCATCATTTCCATTGAACAGTCCGGTGTTATTCTGATGGGTCTGCCTTTATATGTGCGTTGGCCCTTTTCTTTTGCAGCTCTAAAAATTTTTTCTTTGTTCTGTATGTTTTGTGGCTTGATTATAATGTGGCTTGCTGATTTTTTTGGGGGGTCATATGTATTTGATGTTCTGTAAGCTTCTTGTATCTTTATAGGCATTTCCTTCTTCAGGTTAGGGAAGTTTTCTTCTATGATTTTATTGAAAACATTATCTGTGCCTTTGAGCTGGTATTCTTCTCCTTCTTCTATTCCTATTATTCTCAAATTAGGTCTTTTCATGGTGTCTCATATTTCCTGAACATTTTGAGTTATGGCTGTTTAGTTTTACAATTTTCATTGACTGATATATCTATTCGAGCTTCTGAGTCTTCCACTTCAGAGATTCTATCTTCCATCTCTTGAACTCTGTTTGTTATGCTTATATATGTGGTTCAAGCTTTTTTCTTCATATTTTCTATTTCCATCTTTGCCTCATTTTTTGCCTTTTTTATTGCTTCTATTTCAGTTTTTAGTTCCAGGCATGTTTCTTTCATAGATATGTTCATCTCTTCCAATTTTTTGTTTGTATTTTCTTCTATTTCTTTAAGGCTATTTTTCATATCTTCTTTGAGAGCTTCGATGATCATCAAAAAGGAATGTTTGGTGATGCTTCCTTCTGTTTCCTCTTCATTGCTCAGGTCAGGTCTTGTATTTGTAAGATTGCCACTTTCTTTTGGAGTTACCTTGTTGTTCTTTGTATTATTATGTAAGTTTTTGCCCTGACGTTTGCCCATGTCTTCAGTGGTTCATGATTAGTTGGCTCCTGGTCATTTGTGGCACTCGGGCATGTGCACCTTCTGTCACCTCTTTGGGCGGGGTCTGAGTCTGTCCTTCAGTGACCCCCGTTGTTATCTGTTTGCTCAGTTGGTGGTGGAGGTGTTTAGCTGTGCAAATTCCCTCAGCAGAAGCTGTGGGTATGATGACAGACAGACTTTATCTGTTCCTGTTACATAGTGCGCTGGGACTCACTCTGCAGACAGCACCTGGTCCCAGAAGTGCAACCGGAACTGATGGGAGCTCAACTCTCCCTCCCTGGCTGGGATATAGGCACTTGGGCCTTGTGGCCCCTCCTTAGCTCTGGGCATGGTCTGAGTCTGTCCCTCAGGGACATTAGTCATTATCTGTTTGCTCAGTTGGTGGTGGATGTGGGTAGCCATGCAAATTCCCTCAGCAGCAGCTGTGGATGTGGTGACATTAAGACTTTATCTGTGCCTGTTACAGAGTGTGCTGGGACTCACTCTGCAGACAGCACCCCAAAAGCCAGTAATTTAACACACACACATACACACACAACTATACTTTGACTGTTTATTATACTCTATAGTTATGTTTGTAGATTACTGCTTATATGTTTTCTCACTTTAATTTAGAATGTAATCTCTGATGACTGGGGATGATTTAATTTGCCTGAGGAAAGGAGCTTCTGCATACTTCTAGCACAGATAGCTTGGCATGGTTTTACGTTGCTCAGTTTATAGAAATATATCATGTTATGACCATGTTTTTATAATCAGGTTTGACCTCAGATGTGTGTGTGTGTTCATGTAGGCTCATGTTCCTGTATATGACTATGGAGCCCTGAGGTTTACAATGGGTCCTGTTTTTTAGGACCCATCTATATTTTTGTTGTTTTTATCTGTGTTTCTTTTGAGTCAGAGTCTCTGTTGGTTGGGTGGAACTCTCTGATTAGGCTACTGGCTAGTGAAATTTAGAGATCTTTCTGTTGTACTCATGTCTAGAAGACTCTCCAAAGACCACTTGCTGCAAAATGCATACTGGTTTTATTGATATGTACAGGTTCCAAAGAACCAAGGACAATAACCTGCATTCCAGTGTAGAAGCAAGCTAAGCACCGAGGGCAGGGGAGTTTTTAAGAAAATTCTATGTAAGCAGCATGAAGGATTCAAAAAGCCTCAAACAGCATACACTAGCTACTGAGATCCCTATCATGATGTCTAAATAGTACTCTATTACACACAATGTCTGGTACAGTTAGTTTCCATTACAGCCATCTCCTAGAATTAGTTGTTCCTTCAGCAGATACTACAGAACTCCTATAAGAGACTAACATTGCAGAGTACTAGACCACTATGATGATTACTATGGACAATTTACAGGAGCTAAGCCTCTGGGCATGTCTATTATGGATTACCTAAATTAGGCTAGACTTTGAACATACCCAAGAGGGATTATATGGATTAAGTTGAGATGAGAAGACCTATTGTAACTCTGAGCAGCACCTTTCTATGGACTGTAATCAAAGACTGAATAAAAGACAATAAACTAAGCACAGCATCCAGCTTTCTGCTTCCTGACTATGAACAATGAATGCAGCAGATTCCCCATACTCCAGCCACCATATGTTCCCACTGTGATAAAGAGGATAAGAAAGTACCTGTGAACTGAGAGTAAAGAGAACCTTTGTTCTCTTGAGTTATTTTTTTCAGGTATTTTATCAAAGCAACAAGACATATAACTGATACAGCCTTAATATAAAGGAGCAGTGCATTCTGGGACATAGTTCACAAATCTGAAGAACACTGAATATGCAAGCAGTGAAGCAGAATCTCAAAATCCAAACCAAAGTCACTTGTTGTTTGCTCAAATTATGAGGAATGGTCAGCTCTGAGAGTTTAACCAAGGACTCACTCACAACATTTTCAGCACTTTTCATTTCTTCTTATTTTTCCTTTTTTTATTTTCAAAATGTTACAAAAGACATTTTTCTTTTACATATCTCTAGTGCTGCTTCCTCCATCTGAAAGAGGAAAGACAACTTGAGATCACAAATATAATAGAGGAAATATATGTCAACTGCTTTCAAGCATGCCAGAAATCATTTGAATGGAAAACAAGACTTAAATGCTATCAGTGTTGATGACTTATTCTGCCTTGCGTTCTGCTTTATTGCTTTGCTCCCACCAACTTTTTCAGTCCTTTAAAACATCAGGCATCTGAGAAAAGTAAGTGCTCTGCATTTTGGCTATAGTCATTTATTTCCAAAAATGTCTTTTTTCAACATTCTCTCTCTCCCTTTCTCTCTCTCTCTCTCTTTCTCTCTCCCTCCCTGCCTACCTTCCTCTCTCTCTCTTTCTCTTTTTCTCTCTCACTCTCCTCTTTCTCTTCTCTCTCTCTCTGTGTAGTCTGTATTGCAAAAATTCTGGTTAGTATATAATGAAAACCCAGAGCCAGATATTGGGGGAAAGCTGAAATGTCAGAGAGAGAAAACAAATCAGAGCCAGTTCTCACCCAGCCATTTTCTCAGGCTAAAGAATGTAAGTGCTATCTTCAAGGTTTCTCAGCCTGGCTGGTCACTTCTACATAATGCCTGAATCTCTGCTCCTCTTGCCTTAGATATTTTCCCTTCCCAGTAGCTTCACTTCAAAGTTGAACTCTGCATCATAATCCTAGAGTTAGGATTAGAGATGTGAACTACTGCTATTTGGTTACTAGACAATGAATTTACAGAATTACAAAAAGATCTGTGTCTCCTGAGTGATGAAATTAAATGCATGAGTCACTACTCTCTGACCCTCATCTGTGAGTGATTCTGTTCTCTAATATTCCAGACTGGTTTCATTAAATATAAAATATGTCACCACATCTGTATGTATCTCTGTGTATGTGTGCTTCCATGTGTATGCATGTGCGTGCGTGTGGGTGTGTGCATGTGTGTGTGTGTGTGTGTGTAATCTATGTACAGAAATAAGAGGAAAAAACAATCCTTCTATTATGTTGGTTCTAAAAATTGAATTCAGATCATCATGCTTGGGGCAAGCACCTTTACTGATGAGCTATAGTACTAGCCTTGGAATGGTAATCTATACATATTTTCACCTTTGCTGGATTTCCATGTTAAAATTATGACAAAGTCTATGATTTAACCTTTTATTCTTAGTAAAGTCTTATTGCAGTTGTTGAAGAGGATCTTATCATACATTTTATATGTTCATGAATTCAATAAAGTCTTATAATATGCACACACATATGTGCACATTTATCCCAAACAAATTTCTTTCAAGAGATAAATTTTTTAGCTAACTGCTATTGAGTCATAGGATGTACAAAATAAAAATTGACTCTACAAGGCCAGGGTAGGCCATCTTTAAAAATCCCTCTTTGGCATAAGGTTTATTTTGAGCTGATTCTTTTGGGAATACAGACATGAGAGTAACTCTGGGAACAGCCAGTCACCCCTGTGTCGAAGGAATTTATACTTGTAGAATTATGATTTGTAAATGTATCTCACTTTCAGTGTCAAGGGACAGGGTGAATCTAAACTAGAGAGTCAGCAATAGGCAACTGTAGGACAGATTTTTATCTGTGCTCCATATTATGCCTGTCATCATTTTTCCCCTCTCTTGGCTGTGATCATCTACAAGACTACGTATACATGTTTTATTTATTACTCCTAGTCCCATTTTATTGTGATTTGTCACTACTGAGATGAAAGAATGTTTCCATCCTTGGAAAGTTTAATAATTAATTTAATTTAAATAAATTTATAATAACTTTAAAGGAAGGAATCTATGTATACAGGTCTTTGCCCCCTCTTTAAGGGTTAACCTAGAGGACAGAACAATGGCCTAGCCAGAGAACTATCCCTAGCAGGCAGGCTCATCTTAAGATAATAACATTTTCTCTTCAGAATCCCCACCACCTACTGTAGTTCCTAGGACCTGCCATAAGGTTCAGCTGCATCTATCCCCCTTTCTGGGTTTTAATTAAGAAAGACATATGACTTAGGGATTTATTGCTGTGAAGAGATACTATAACCATAGCAACACTTAGAAAGCAAAACATTTAGTTGCGGCTGGCTTATAAGTTCAGAGGTCTAGTTCACTATCATCAAGGTGGTAAGCATGTCAGTACATGGGCAAACATGATGCTGGAAAAAGAGCCAAGACTTCTACATCTGTATCAGCACACATAAGAAAGAGTGATCCACTGGGCATAGCTAGAGCTTTTGAAATCTCAAAGCCCATCTCCAGTGAGTGTTTCTTCCAAAACAGGCTATGTCCTCTAATGCCACTCCCTAAACATTTAAATATATGAGCATACATATTTCTTTTCTTCTGTCTTTTTCTTTTAGATGCTAGTTAGAGCCTAACTATTCTTTTAAATTCCATGACTAACAGCTGGCTAATCTTGGTTGTCAACTGTACTACATCTGGAATCAATGACCTAAGCTGCTGGATCTGACTTTCCAGATGCAACTTTATTGCATCTTCAGTCAAAGACCCAAACTGTACCTATGAGGGACTTTCTTGATTAGATTATTTAAAGAAACAGAAAGATACACCCTAAATTTGGGTTATGTCTTCTGGTGGCAGCTCTCATAAAAGGACATGGAAGAAGAAAACTTTGCTTTTGGTCTGCTTACACTTACTCATGCTTATCTATCTCGTTGTTGCAGCATCTTCCCTGATAGAAGGTTCTTTGGTTTTCCATCAAAGACAAAGTCAGTTCCCTAGGACACTGGTTCCAGAGACAGCTGAGACAGCCTGCTATGGAATATCCTATTGTACACTATAAAGATTTGTCACTCAAAATGGTTTAATAAAAAGTTGACTAGCTGGCAGCCAATCAGGAAATTTGGGTGGTACAACAAGACTAAGAATGCTGGGAAGAAAAAAGGTGGAGTTAGAGAAGTTGCCAGACAGACCCAGAAGGAACAGCAAATGAATATGCTGGGCAAATAAAGGTGGCATGAGATAAGTAAGAAATATGGGTTGAATAAAAATGTAAGAATTAATTAGTTACAAGCCTAAGCTATTGGCTGAATATTTACTATCTCCTTGATTATTTGGGAACTGGATGGTGGAAAACAAAAGTCCACCTACATTATTGAGCCTCATGGTGTGAACAACTACAGGATTTTTGACTTTTCAGTCATGAGATAGTCAGTATCTATAAATCAATCTAGTAAATTCCACATATAAATTTATTCTCAGTTCTGCTTACTTAGCAAACTTGAGTAACATACATTTTGAGGTTTCTTTCTTCTTCTAAGACTTCCCTTCTTGCACTGACATTGCCTGCTACTAACTTCCCTTTTCCATTCTTTTCCTTTAGGAAGCTTCAGGATTTATAGCCTGCTGCCTGGGCTTTTTTTCCCTGAAACTCTACTGATGTGCTTTCAAACTTCCGTTTGAACCCATTTTTTTTGCCCTCAAGTATCCATTTGTATTTATTCTTAAATTCTTCTGTTAATTAAATAAAAGTCCCCAAGAGGAAACACTGTCTTTCCAGGTATAATATGGTGACTCTGCTGGGAGTCTCCACAATTTCCTGTGCTATTTCTTTGTTGCTTTTTAATTTTTTAATTAGCTAAGAAAATGAACCTGTTCTGTTACTATAGCTGTGAAGGTCAGAGCCTTGGCTTTAGTAGAGCTAACAAGCCAGGCTCAATGTACAGTAACTGACAGCAGGATAAACAGAACAGAAAGCATTGTGGATTATCACAAGCATGAAGGTGTCATAGGAAGGTTAGTACCCATAGATGCAATTATACTTAGGAACTTCTATACCTTCTTCTGAGACAGTGAAGTTGGGACATTCTGCAATCACAAAGTGAAGTACTTTTGTTTCTGGGAGTACCAACAGATTAAAGCTGCTTTCCCAAAGAAAATCCATGAAAGAAAGCAAATGAAACGGAGTTTATTGGGCTGGGATACATCGTGAATACACAGCTCATAACTGCCTTGTGATTAGAACACTGAACAAAGCAAAGTTCTGCAGCTGGAGTTGTGAAGGACAGAGACTGAGTTCTAGCAGTACTAACAAGCCAGACCTGACAACCCATTCTCAATAGACTAATTGCAAAGTCATAGTGAAAAGCTGAAAAAAAAGAGAGATTTATTTAATGTGTCAGGAAGCTTATCTCCAGAAGAGACTGACCAGTGGACTCCAAAATAGGACATAAAGAACAATAACTGGCAGTCACTACAGCTGGACCATACAGTGCTGAGGGACTACAATACAGAATTTAAGGAGCAATAGCTGTGAACAGATGCCAGGAGCCAAGGGCTAAAGCCTTCACTGTGTTAATCAATGCCATGAATTCAGGCCTTCAGGCTAAGTTTAAGGTAGATTTCCTTTTACTATGAGTCAAGTCTTTTCCTGGGGCAACTGGTGACTCCCTTCTGGTTAGGTAATTGACTGCTAATAGATAGATTTTCATAATAACACATCTTGTTTAGTAAAACACCTTTTTAACTGTGGAATTTTCTCACCCTGTGTGTCTATGTGCACTTCCCCCTTTGAGTTTCTATTTAACTGCTGGCTGAAAAATAAAGTTTTAAAGCTTGATCAGAACTTCTATCTTGCTCTCGTTCTTTGTGTTTCTTATTCCTTCATTTATAGGCCTCTACTTTACGTCCATGTTGAAGAGCCTACTGGCAGGGGCAAGCAGTCACTGCAGTAGTATGTTTCTGGTGTGGCCTTTCTGGTCTAGCCGAGAGGTTTGGACCCACTCTCAGTGCCACTGTTGCTTAAGCCCAAATATTTATACAGACACTTATTTTAACTTTACACTGATTGACCTAGGGCCCAGGTATATTGCTAGCTAACACTTTACTCTTAACCTAACCCTGTATTCTTATCTTGTTCAGCCACATGGCTTTGTACCTTTTCTAAGCAGCATTTCAACTTTTTTCCTCTATGTCTCCTCGCATCTTTGTGGTGTCATTGATCTGCTCTGAGATGTTTTTAGAGTTTTCTTAGTATGGTAGCTGTGAGTTTTTCCTGTGTGGGGAGGGACACACACATTCACTACTAGGTGGCACATGAGAGGTTATTTTAGAGAGTTACTGATTTGCAGGTACTCAGAAAAGAGCAGAAGAGAATAGAAAGAGAAAAGATAGAGGGAGAGAAGAAGGGGAAGGTGGAGAGAGAGTGAGCTGCCACATGGCATTTATTTTAAGAGAAAGAGTAGGCATGTAGCCATGCCTAGGGGCATGCCCTCTGTATGTATCACCATGTTGTCTTCATCACCAGTCCGTTTCATAACCAAAATTCCTATTCTACCCAGTGCCGAGTTGAGTCTAACATGTGATGTGCCAGAAACACTTCCAGTAGCCCTTCTCTTAGTCCCTGTCTGTCTCTGGCCAATCAGCTTTTAATTAGAACAATAGGAGGGACAATTATTTACAATATACCATAACCCACTAAAAGACACAGAAACCATTAACTGCTAGTGAGTATGCAAACAATGCTATTCTTTTTCCTATGCAACTTTTTAACTTTATAGGCACTTTAATGCTTTACACATTTTTTTGCATTTTATATATCTATTTATAAAGAAAAGAATTGTGAATAAAATAGGCTTCCAAGAAAAGCATGCCCCTTTTCTTGAAATGCCAGTCTTGGAGAGAAGAAAGTTATAAAGAGGAGAATATAAGCCCCTTCCACGCCAGAGTTGTGACTGTTGGTGCTTTGCTTGGGTCTTTCTTTTTTTATGTGGGTTGTAATCCCTTTTTGCCTGTTCTAACTAAACTCAGACTGTTTGATTTATTACTATGTCAACTATGAGTTCTTTTTTGTGTGTGAGTATAAAAATCAAGACTGTTTCTGGGATAGAGACCAGAATGGTCACATTGGGAAAAGAAACAAAGAGGTCTAATTAGCTACCATTTCCATCTTAAAGGACCTAAAATGATATTGAGGTTTAAGTAGAGAGCAAGGGGTATGCATAGCTAAGCTTTCTCCTTGGTATTTCTGGTCCTTTCCATCACTAGGCCCAGCAGCAGTCCTTCCAGCAACATGATCTTACAAGTTGTAAAGCTTTCTACATTAAACATGTTCCTCTCTCTGGCCAAACTCCTAGGGTTTCAAAATCTCTCCTTTCAGCATAAGATTCCTTATAAAATTCTAATATTTTTATGTTGACTTAATAGTCTTATAGCTCAAGTGAAAGATCCTTAGGGACCCCAGCCCCAAGAACTCACACAATTCCCAGGATGTAAATGGCACCAGGTAATTTTAATACACAGGCACCTGTGGGCAATCAGCAGCTTCAGCTAACTGAGCGCGCATACAAAGAATAGTCTCTCTTTTTTATACAGTGAGAGTCTCATCAGCTTAAACATAAAGACATATATCATATCTCATTAGCTACTTTGAACTACATATAAAATTCCACTAAGGGGTAATGTGGTATGGTTCAACTTTGGGGCAAGGTTGTAAAGTTTGTCATCCTGGAGGTACTGTGAACATCTGGTTTGTGTTAAGATTAGACATTCCCTGTCTCTTCACCCTCCCATGGCCTTCCTTATCTTTTTAAGAAACCTTAACTGTCGATTTCCTGATATACTGAGGCTTTTCCCATAGGATGACTCCCTGCTAATTGGTTCCCTGATATACTGAGGTTTTGCCTGCAGGATGATTTCCAGCTAATTGGCCTTGTGAAAATTTTGAGGTTGGGGTCTTTCACAAGGAAGTGGTATAACTTTCTCTCTCTCTCTCTCTTTTTTTTTTTTTAAACATAGCTTTCCTCCTACCAGACTAGCTATAATTTAAAATAGTTTGCACAATTGAGCTATATTCTTAACTAATTCCAGAGCATTTTTGGAACTATGAAACCCACCATGCTGAGGTAGTAGGTCAGTATAATGTAGGGTATTTATCATTCAGGATTATGACTCTGGAATTTGATATAAACTTGAGGAAAGAAGAAATTAGGAAATAACAGGCATAGAGTCAGGTGGGATAACTATGGTATTTTAGGAGAGAATGAGTGAACCCAAAGAACAAATAATAATTGTGACTAAATGTCATCTGCACTCTGGTGCATTTTCAGCTTTCCTGAGAGGTAATCTTTCCTGTAAATAGCAGACAAATATCAGAGACACCCTTTCTCTTCATGGGAGAGAAAGAACCGAAAAAGTGAGAGTAAATGTAGAAAGTTAAAGACATTGGATCAGAGTCTACATTACCTTGGTTTATTTCAAAGTTCTCAGCATTTTCAAGCAACATGATCTGAGATTTTGTTGCTGAGCTTCAGCATCACAAACATTTTATCACCATTACCCAGAGTGTTCAGTGTCTTTGTCACTTTTCCATTGTGGCGCAGCACCATGGCCAAGGCATTTCTTTGTAGCTACAAATTATCTTTCTTGTCCAGGCCCCTCAGTATGAAGAAAGCTCTCCCACCATGATCCTACAGCTGCTTATAAAATAATTTCTCACAGGCTTATATTAACTACAAACCATTGGACTATGGTTCAAGCTCATTATCAACTAGCTCTTACAACTTAAATAAACACATTTTTACTAATGTATGTCTTATCATGTGCTAATGACTTACTGGTATTATCACATTTTCTTCTTTGGGCAGCAGCTTGCAATATCTTCTTGACTCCACCCTTCTTCTTTATCTCCACTTGGATTTCTCTCCTCTCTCCAAGCTGCCTTACCATAGGTCTAAATAGCCCCTTAATTAACCAATGGTATTCACAGCATAGAGAAAAAAAACATCCCACATCAATTTTCATCCAAGTAAACACTTATTTTGGAGCTTGCTTATATTTTAATAGGTGACTCTCTTACCATCATGGCAGGATACATGGAAGCAGGCAGGTAGACTTGGTGCTGAAGAAGTAGCTGAGAATTATATCTTTATCCACAGGTAGCAGGAAGAAAAAAAAAGACTCTGGGAATAATATGAACTCTTGAATCCTCCAAGCTCACCCCATTCTCCCAAAACAAACCCTACCCCCTTATCCCCCACCATCCCCCAATGACAAGTTTTCTCCAAAATACCAAACCTCTTAATCCTTTTAAATAGTATCATTCCTTGGTGACTAAGCATCAGATATATTAGCTTATTGGATCTATTCTTATTCAAACTACTACTATCAGCCTTGGTTTATTTGAAGAATGGAGAAACTAAACACATTTTATGCTTGAAACCCTGTACTGTAAAAATACTATTTTTTAAATTTTTTTTTTGCATTTGAGGCATCTCAAAATTATTTTTAGGTATTTTGAAATTTTTGTGTGAACTTAAGCTATCAAAAATGAAAGAAAAGTCACATTTTTTTAATGATTATACAAGGTTTATTGGCTAATCAAAACTTAATGGTGATGGAAAGTATGAATATCACAGATCCAGAACCAAATTATTTTAGGCTATCATTACTACTTTGGTAGCCACTCAGTGCCCATGCTTGTAACTGACCTAAAAGCCTTTTAAGTATTGGGTAAAACCTTTTAAATATTTAATTGCATAGCAAACCATTAGTTTTCACCAACCACAAATCTAAAGACTTTATCAGAGAACATCCATATCAAGAGATTTGCCACTTGTTCTGACCTGTCTTCCTGATGAAGTCAAGTATGTATTTGAAATGTTCTTTGAATTATGGCTTACTTTTATTTAATGACATCAAAATTTATATTACCTTTTTTCTCCATTTACATATTATTTGCAGTAGCTTGAATTTAAGGTCTTGAACTATGGTCAAACACATTTTGGTCAGAGTAAATTATCTCTTTTTCTTTTTGATGTGAGAAAACTTATTAGCATCAGCAATGTTGACACCTGATTGTAAAATCATAAAGATGAGCCTCTTTTCATAGAAGGATGTTAGATCCTAGATCTATTCTTTTAAGACACTGTTCACTCTTAGGGACCAGACACTCTCACCTAAAGAAAACAGGATACAGTCTTCTGCAATTCTTTCCCCTGGGACAGATAATTAAGTCTGCATATGCTGTATGTTTTACAGTTTCTGAATTATCATTCTGTCTAGTACCAGGCTCCTGCTCCTTAACTCATGGGATATCTCATACAAAATCACTTCCTGAAGAACTTTCTGCCACCCCTGAAAATATTTTTCTATGCAAAAAAAAAAAAAAAAAAGCCTGGCATTTCCATTTTTCAGGAAATTTCTCTGCAGTCTTTTCTTGGTCTTTTTTCATCATCTTATTCATGCTGCTTTTTTCTTAATGAAGTACCCTGCTCTCTAGGCTCTAGTGGGAAATTTGTCCTTTCTTTTATGGTGTGCTATTTCTAACCTATTGAGCTGTTCTTTTTTAATGCTCTTCAACCTCAAGGCCCAGTCACAGTCTGGAGACCTTTCCTCCTCATAAAATGAATTTCTGAACTTGCATGCAGTGTTCCCATTGCTTTTCTCTGTTTAACAGCAGAGTCAGAATATCTGTGTCATACACTTTCACTAGCTTCTTGTGCCCTCATTTTTGTTTGTCCAATGGTTCTGTTAGTTTACCTAAAGTTTATTGTTGCTCATCATCTTATTTTATTCAGAGCATTTATTTGTTTTTGTTTTTTTTCAGAGCATTTGGCCAGGAGTTCATTCATTTTTAGCATCCAGCTTTCATCACCTCCTATATCTAATTTTGCATTCTTATATGTCCTCTCTTACTTCTATTCACTTTGCTTCATTTAGAAACTGTATGAATTCATGAACATAAAATCACTGAAGAAAAAAATAAACACTATTCCCAGGCTGGCCAGAGCTCTCACTCAGTGTGTAAAATGTTGACAAATTGAGTTTGACCCCCTGAGCCCATGAGATAATGAAGAGCCCTGAACAAAATTCAATAAGTAGACCCCTGACCTTCACATACTTTCTCCACAGAAATAAATAATATATAATAAATGAAGTTTTATTTTATTTAAGGAAGGACTATTTTTGCCAGACTAGAAAGGTGAACTCTTGAAGTTATTCAGTAATCTCTCGAGACTCACATTTCATCAAATATATTCCATACTTGGATGGTATTACTTGGTGAAGAGACAGACAAAATGGACAATCTCCTAGTGTTTCACACTTTCATGTTCCTATTCCTGTAAATGTGTGAGATAAAATTTAGTTCTGTAAAAAAAGACCACAGGGTAAAACCTGAGAGCTACTGCCATGAACAGTGTGTGTGAGTCTGACCTAGAAGTTCAAGTCTTAGCTAGTATCAAAAATTTGAGCTCTCAGGGATAAGGTTGTTTCTAGACAAAATGGAAAACAGACATTCAAGGATGAAAGAAGTTTTAGAGAAAAATTCACCACTTGTAGCCCTGACAAATTTTGTATTTGATAAATCTGGTATTTAAACTTGCAAATACTAAAAGCAAAAGCATGATGCTTTAGTGTTCCCACATGAGTTTTCTAGCTGTTGTCATTTTCATGCTAAGCTAGAAGCCTCAGGCAATGCAAGCAAAGATAATAAATGGGTGGGCTGACTGAAGTGGTGGCTCAATGCACAAATGATGCAAATATAATTATATTGCAAAAGATAATCCCAAGTTTGCCTTTCATAACCAAAAATACTCTCATTAGTTCCAGATCTAAGGTCTCATCTTAAGTAAAGCATCAACTGTTATTCCAAAACAATTTCAGAATATCCTTTGACAAATTAAGGAAGAGAGTACATGAACTGTTTTTGCTAAAGGAAGACATTAAACACTATTATGGAGACTTTTAAAATGGTAACCAGATGCTGACGGTTGATCACAGAGCCTTATTACACAGAGTTCTTACTATAGGAAGAACTAAATAAACAATACTGAAAACCTGGTGATTTGTCAGAATAGACACAAGGAATAGTTACTCCGTGGCATTGACAGTTTAACACCCTGTCACTGCATTCTCACCCCTCAAACACTTTATTAGTTTCCTCATATGATTAAATACTTTAAAAACTACTGGGGACTCTCTTTTTTGTCTATTTTCCTCAATTATAAAAATAATGCTGATATTGATTTTAACAAAATTAAATATGAGAATGGAAGTGGTATTTCTCTTATTTATTAGATTTTTGCTTTTTCTTAGCTGACCTTGTTTTACTTGATTAAATTCCTTGTGTTGAAAATTATCATTTTTTTTTTATTTTTTAATAAAATGTCTTGATGTCCTATGTATTTTATATTTTAAATTTTTAGTTTTAATGGATGATATTTAATTTTTTCAATATAATCTATAAGAACAATTTATTCCTAAAATCACAGTTAGCTAGTCACAAAACGTTGTGGCTATAAAGTCAAACTAATCAGAGGACACTTAAATTTGAGCAATAATAAATAAATAATAAAGCATTTTAAAAAAACCTATGCACATTAAAACGTTAATCACAAATGTAACCCTTTCCAGGGCTTTGTGCCTCTGTAGCTCCTGTCTATACCAGTCCCAAGTCAGGCTTATTATGGCCACATATTTTATTTAATACTTTTACTGAGAAGCTCAGCACTTATCTTAGAAAAGACTTTTCATAGTATAAGACAATAGGATTAACTTCCTGCCCAGAAAAATGTGAGTGATTGTCTTACAGACATCTTGAGTAGGATCTTCTAAACTACTAGTTTCTGAAAGCCCCAAGCCATACTTAAATTTTAGGAAGGGCTTATCCCCAGTCAGAGAGTCATCTCATTTAAAAGTCCACAAAGTTAAAGGATTTTATTCTGTATTCATTCCTTTGCTGTTGCTGTGATAAAACACCATGACCAAAGGAAACTTATTGAAGACAAGACTTCCTTTGGGTTATGGTTTCAGAGGGACAAAAGACTATAATGGCAGCTGGGAAGCTTGACAGCAAACAGCAAAGCAGGAAGCTGGGAGATCACAAATTCAACTGCAAACCTGAAGCAGAGACTAAACTAGAAATAGTGTGAGGCTATGAGCTGTCAAAACCTGTCCTGTTGACAAACTCATTTCATGAAAACTTCATGGCCGGGCTGCAGAATCCCAGCGCTCTCTGGGGCAGGGGCAGGTGGACGCTGTCCCTGACCACTTCCACGGCTCCTGCTGAGGGAAACCCCGCCACGACCTCGAACTGAGCGAACCAACTGCTGGGGTCTCCGAGGGGCGGATTCGGACCCCGCCCAGAGGTCAGGAGGGGGCTAGAGGCCTCAGTGCCTTTATCCCAGCCTG
>PVIH01004712.1:60000-135435 GCA_004025045.1 Sigmodon hispidus | reverse complement strand
TGCTGTTCACTGACATTGGATGTTTCATTTGTTGGGAGACACAGGATTTGATAAACATTTTGGAAGCAGGAAAAATCCATATTATCTGTCAAGAGTCACGACTCCTCTCTGGTGTGGAATAAATGCCTTTTGGCAACTGCCACTGGGTTCCTGATTGTGTGGCTAACTGAATAAAAGGTGTTTCCAGAAAAAAAAAAAAAAATTTCTGGACTTAACATACTTCCTGACTCAGCAGCCTCAGTAGCTGTGAATACATGGATGTTCCAACATGAGTTACATCATGGTTACTTATGTTTTAAAATTACTAAGCAAAGTGGTACTTACATCTATGATGCAACCAAAATCCAACTAATTGGACTATTCAATACCAAGGAATTTATGCCTGGTACCATCAAAAACAAAGAAACAAACTATCCAGCTACCTGTTGCTGGAGGGATCATGGAACCTGGCAGAGAACCTCTTATTTACATTTCCCCCAAACAGTACAATTTATAACTGCATTCCAAATACTGATCTCTACAGTCACAGATACATCTTTAATGGGACAGCAACACATGCTGGATTTGAACATGGACTTAAATACACACCAGGTGAAGAGTGTCTGATTGTTTTCTCTCATTATCTTACTCTGTACAAGGAGCAAAACCCATTATGGAAAGCCTGTTTCCTAGAAGCCAGAAAGAGCAAGGAACAACACCCAATTCTACAGTGATAAAGCTTTCATCCTCATGTGCAGACACAAACATTAATTCCAGGGCTCACAGAAGCCAACAGAAGGAAGCCAGCAGGGCAGGGAAGGGAGATGCTACCTATAATAGCTTGGTCGGTCACCTATAAACACCTTCTGTCCTTTCTACATTTCAGCCTATGACTTCCTGACACAGACATCATTCCATACTTCTGAAATAATTTTTAAAAGTCTTAATATTAGCTATGACTTACAGAGGGCTTCCTATGTGGGGTGGGAAGCTGTTCTCTTTAACTTATTCATTGGCTCTCACAAGGTAGAGATGGCTGTTATTCCATTTCAGATGAAGTATAGCACACAGAAGCTAAATACATGTAACAAATCGCTTCATACTTTCATAAGTCATTAGGTGAGGCTCTGGACCTTGGGAGCATGTTTCCTAAGCATATACTCTGAATCAGCAAGTTCCAATTTTCATATTGTCTTTTTTTAAAACCAAGGATAAAATTTGTTTCAGTTTAAAATGAAATATAAAAACACACCTCCTCCAAATCCCTCCTGTACAGTCCTGTGTCTTTTAAGATTTATTTTAGCCAGGTGTAACACACAACTTTAGTCTTTGGCACTGGTAAGGCAGAGATAGGCAGCTAGATCTGAGTTCCAGCTAGCCTGGTCTCCATAAGAAGCTCCAGGCCAGCTAGAACTACATAGTGGACCTGTCTCAAAAATAAAACAGAATTCCAAAAAAAAAAAAAAAAACATTTTTTTTAAATTGTGTGTCTTTGTGTGTGTGTATGTATGTATATATGTATGTGTGCGCGCGCACATGCAAGCTTATATAGGGGCATGTGCAAGAATGAGCAGGTGCGTGGGGAGAGGACATCAGATCCCCTGCAGCTAGAACTATGGACCTGATTTAGATGGGTGCTGTAAACTGAACCAGGTTCCTCTGCAAGAATAATTTGTGCTCTTAACCGCTGTGTCATCGCTCCAGCCTGCAGGGTCTTTTAGCATATTCACAAAGTGGTACAAATAACAACACTGTCTAATTTCTGAACATCTTCATCACCCAGATAAGAACCGTGTATGCCCCTCCGTAGTCAGATTCCCTTCTCTCTCCTCCCAGCTCATAGGAACTAATCTACTTGCTGACTTCCTATGGTGCATATTAACATAATCATATAATATACAGTCTTTTGCATCAAGTTGCTTTCAGTCAGCATCATAATAAGGTCTGTCCATATGATAGCATGCACTTGCCCTTCATTTTGTGACTGGCCACCAAACTATTGCATAAAGAGACCACTTTTATGCATTTATTAGTTTAAGAATATTGGGTTGTTTTGACATTTTTACTATTATGAAAAATGTCTACAAATACTCCCATCTAAGTTTTTGTGGACATAGGTTTTTGATTCTCCTTAGTATGCCTAAGAATAAACTATATTTAATTTTTGAAAAATTGACAAGATGGTTTTTTAAAGTGGATTTACCATAAGTGCTTAATAATTCTGGTACCTTATGTGAGCAGACCATACAGTATTCATCCTTTTATTATTGGTATATTCATTCAACATAGTATCTTCAAGTCTTATATATGCTGTCATACAACCTGAGGGTTTTATTTATTTACACTTCTCTGATGGTCAATAATGTGCATGGGCTCATTGACCATTTGTATATTGCCTACCTTCAAAAAATTGTTCACTTCAGTCTCTTCGTTGCCTTGATAAATGGCCTGAATGTGACCCTTGGAGTTTGTGTGTTAATATTTGCTGTGTATAGTGGTACACAAACACACACACACACACACACACACACACACAAACACACAATCCAAGATAGTAGAGAGGCTCAAGTAGAAGAACCACTTGAGCCTAGGAGTTTGAAGCCAGCTTGGGTAACATAAGAGTCTAAGACTCCATCTCAGAAACAACTAACACAAACAAAACTCAGTGGCCAAGGGTTAGTGATAAGCTGTGGGCCCATTAAGAGGTTATTAAGCAATGCAGACTGCAGATAGACGAGTCCTTATGAATAGGATTAGTGTCATGTAAGTACAGTATGTCCCTTTTTTCTCTGGCCCTCTAGCCCTTCTACCATGTGAAGACTCATCAAGAAAGCCCTTATAAAACTACATTTCAAGGCCTGGACTTTGAGCTTCCAGTCTTCAGAACTGTAAGAAATAAATATGTGCTCTTTGTAAAATTCATCTCTTGTATGTAGGCAAGTCGGATGGACTAAGGCACTGTTCATGATCTAATGATAACCTGGACCCAAATATACCTTTTAGATTGTCATAGCACATCTCCAGGTATTATTTTTTATTCTCCCCTTTAGAATCAGCAAGGTAAATTATAATCTATGTGCCAACTGATATAACAATGGCCTCTTCAATCTGATATGTTTTCCAACCTAATGGAAAAATCAACTATAATTATAAAAAATCTTAATAAATTTAGAAGCCATTGATATTTTAATTAGTCTATTCTTAAAATGTGGTGATGGATATAGTTTCTCTAATTTTGCCATTCTGTTTCATTTATGTAAACCCACCCTATACATTGTTGCCTACATATTTTTCAGTACTATGAATCTGATTGTATTACAGTCAAGCTCAAAAAGCTTCCTTATATTCATAATTACCACTCACAATAAATACCATCTTCAAAATATTTTTATTTTTGCTTAAGAAAATAGTGAGAAATACATGTTGTTTGATAACCTAGAACACACATCCATACACATAAATCATACAAGCAAACACATGAAACAAAAAATGTTTCTTCCCTCACTACGTTATTTCATTATTTCCTTTTTGCTATTTTTATTTTTCTGTTTAGGCACTGCTGGTGCTGGGATCCTTATTTCAGGTTCCTGCTTAGGATGTGTATAGCTATGGTAAGATACAACAAATAAATTTCAAAACTAAAACCTGCATAATGTTACTCTATAACATGTTCAAATATGGAAAGTTAGGGTTTTCATTGCTGGAATGAAATTCCATGACGAAAGCAGTTTTGGTTGTTTCACATAAGAGTTCATCATCAATCAAAGTGGGAAAGATGTCTCTCTGAAGAGCATGACTCCACAAAGTTTTCTGCAGTACAACCCAAGCCTGTTGGCATAAATCACTTACAAAACTGAAATTAGTTTTAAAAAATTTAAAAGGCATCAAAATCCTAATTGGTCTTACAATAAAAGTATGGAGCTAGATAATGGGATAAATTCTTAAAAATCAGAGAAGCAGAGGAACAAGCCACTAGAGAAAGTTCTCACCACTACTGAATCCTCAGGCCATAAGGGTGAGATTCTGTCTCCACAAATCCTCAGACTAAATGCCTCTGAGTCTTCAGCAGAAAGGGAAGGAAACGGAAGGGCGGAAGGGAACGGAAGGGCTGAACTCCTCTCTCCTTCCACCTTATATTTCTTTCTCTCCCCAGCCATATCACTTCCTGTCTCAACCTTCCTAGTGCTGGGATTAAAGGTGTGTGCTCTGTTTCTGTTTGGACTGGATTAACCTCATGTACTTTAGGCTGATCTTGAACTCACAGAGATCCAGAGGGATCTCTGGCTCCCAAGTGCTAAAATTAAAGGTGTATGCCACCACTGCCTGATCTCTATAGCTAATTCTGCAGCTGGCTCTGTCCTCTGATCTTCAGACAATCTTTATTAGATTATAAACAATATATCACTACATCTACCTTTGTAATTCTTATTCCTAAAGTTTGGGGTGGTACCCGGAAACCCGTGTTTTATCAATTTTACAAGTTAATCCTGCAGAGCAGGTTTAGATATATATGTCTTGTCATTCTGCCATCACAAATTATTTCTTGCTCCTTGAACCTTTTCTTTACACCTTCATTTTTCTCTGTCTGGAATCAGCACTTCACTTTCTGGCACCTTTTCTGGTCACTCTTAGTCTCCAAGCACATGAACATCTCACTTCTCTGGATTGACTGTAAATCCTTGCTTGAGTCTTGTGACGACACATCTCTTATTCTGTCCCAGTTCTTATACATTATAAACAACCATATTGTAGCACAATAACTGTCCCTTAGTGAGGGATGAAACGGTACAATTAAGCCAAAATTTTTGTGATTTGTTTGAGATAGAGTTTCTCAGTAGAGCCCACAATAGCCTTGGATTTGTCACCCTCCTTTGTCTACCTCCCCGATTTGTGGGATAGCATGTATACACCATCAGGCCTGGCTCTGAAAATCAGAATTCATTAAAATGGAACCTTTTACTGTGGGACTAGGTTAGTTAAGAGAGAGTTTAAGTAACAACATATTGTTGCATTTTAATATGAGATTTTGGACATAAAAAGGAAATGGTAAGCTTTCTTGTGTGGATATTTATGCAACTTTGCCTTTAATTTTCTCAATTTTTTTCATCACACCTTTCCCAAAGCAGGAGTAATGGTTGCAACTAAATGTTAATATGCAAAACAGTTCAGGGCTTAAAATTTCCTTATCCTATTTTAAATTAGATTCCCTTAAGAATTCCTAGTGTCTGTTGCAAGAGATTTCCAGGTCATGTCTTTGAGTTTGGAGCAAATCAAATATGCCAAACATTCTGTTCCCATCTTATTTGGCTGCGCATGTTCAGAGCACTATTACAGTATTATGTTTTCCATTTTGCATGGGTATAAATTAAAGCACAGAGAGGATTTGATTAGTTTGGGATGCCAGAGTGACTGGCAATGATGGGAGTAAAGACTAGCTGCCCAGATTCCTGGCCCAGTTCACTCTTTACCAAACCACAGGTATGTTGCTTTTTTTCTTTGCTGCTGAGGCCACACAGTGTTCCTTGGAAAGGATGCCCATTAGCTCTGGGAGGATGAAGGCACATGGGGAGGCTCCAGAGGACCAGAGAGGCAGAGTAAAGGCCAATGACTTCCTGGAAGGCTGCGTGAAGATTCTGAATACAGTTTAGAAAACATGTGGCCAGCGAACACTTCACCGGGTTTGAGGATGTTTATTTTAAATGTCGAGCCACTTTGTGTTTATGGCAATATCGAGTTCTTCATGTTTGTTTCTTATTCTTAGTATAATCTTGAGAGAGAGAGAGAGAGAGAGAGAGAGAGAGAGAGAGAGAGAGAGAGAGAGAACTAGAAGCCACTGTAAAGTTTTTACACAGACATTGAAAAGAACAGTGGCAATGGTGGAACTCTAACTGGAGATTTTCAATGACTTGAAATCTGGCCTCCAGATACTGCTTAGAAGAAGGGTGTACCCAAGGTTCCAATATAACCCTAATCCAATCGAGGTCTGTAGTTGGAGAAGCTGTCCCTGCATATTTCTTAGAACACATCACTCATTAAACATGTGACTGTAATGGTTCAGCCCGGGGTTATATGACACCAACAGCCCTGGTCACCAGAGTTCACACACTCTTATTTTATTTCATTAAGCCATTTATTTCCATGTAAATTCCTTATTTGTTAACTTCTTCAGTGTCTGTCTTTTCCACTAAATGCTAAGCTAGGAAAAGCATGCTTTAATTAGGGTTTTATCACCAGCACTTAGAGTAGTGTCTGGGTGCTAGCAAGCAAGAAATGTGTATGCACAGATGACACAACCATTGGTGACATCACCAGGGGGAAATCCTCTACAACATGTGCATTGCCCTAAGAAATTGCCTAATCATGAGCTTTGGAATGACTTCAGCAAGTGCATTAGATAATGTTTCCAAACTGTTTCCTAACTTCACAGGACACATTAGCCAGGCCTCACAGTTCATTCAGGAGGAACTCAGGAGTTTACATAACCAGTGGGGTTAGTGTCCTGCTGAACAATCTTTTATACATATGCATCAGAGGAGGGACATTAGGTGTCCTGGGTGTCAGGGAGCAATGATAGCTGGCTGCTATCTACCCTAGCAAGTGATGCCTGCTAGGGCTCTTATGAAAAGCAGAGGAAATTACAGTTGTCGGACCTTGTGGTCACAAGAGCATGTGTTACATTTGCAAGGTCATCATGGTATAATCGAGGGTGTAGCTTGCACACATTCTGCTGCTGAAAGGGAGATTCTTTTTCCTACCACATCCGACACATGGTTTGCCAGAGGAAGGGCACGAGATCAGGAGCACTGATGAGCTGGCGTGGTGTTTTCAGGCCACATCTCTAGTAAACCAATGACTCCCTTCTGACTCTCCTGAAAGCCAACTGAATTTATTCATTACCAAGTGTGAACAGCGATCACACAAGTCTCCAGATTGCTTTGGCTGGCTTTGCCAAAAAAGCACTTTTTAAAAGAAAAATTCTAAAATAAAACTGTCAATGCTTGATGGAAGAGAAACATTTTATCCTACTTCAGATAAATACAATATTTATTTGTCTATTATAAATCTAGGAATTAAAATCAAAAGAACACCATTATATAGAAATACATTTAGGAAACCACACAGTGTACTTAATATGTGGAGAGCAGAGAAAGAGCCAAGCAACTGCTATTAGCTGGCTGGGGGTATATGTTCATGCCCATAACTAAGTGATCTGAGTTTCCCCAACAGCCTTTACTGACATGAGTCAGACAGCGTGAGACCATATGTCTAACCTGTTTGTCTGCCCACAGTAGACAAAGCATTTATATGGAAATTGGTAGCTCGTGATACAACCTTAGCTTATCTGTTTGTGCTCTATAGCTTTTGAAAAGTTACTTCTATTCTCTGAATTCTAATTTCTTTGTAGCCAGAAGTTTCTGGCCTAGCCCAGCCCTGTGTTTGCATAGCCACTTAGTCCCAAATAATCACACCAAGGTTTATATTAATTACAAACTATTTGGCTTATGGCTCATTACCAACTAGCTCTTATAACTGAACTCATTTCTATTAATCTATGTGTTGCCATGTGTTTGTGGCTTTACCTGTGTTTCATTACATCTTGCTTTCTGGGCATCAGTCTGCAGTGTTTCTGACTCCACCTCTTTTTATCTCTGCTTGGATTTCCCGCCTGCCTCTATGCTGCCTTGCCATAGGCCCAAACAGCTTCTTTAGTAACAAATAGTAATAAAGCATATTCACAGAGTACAGAGAGACATCCCACATTTCCTCATTAAAATGGAAGTGTAAATTATATGGTGTTTTGAGAATATACAGTGAGGTCATTTGAGCAAAGCACTTGGTAGGTATTTGGTTCATACTAGCTCTTTTTTTCCCACCCCACGATCCAGAAGCTCAGCCTGAATTAAAGGGATTGTCCCCAGGACTGTGTCATAAACCTTAGTCTTGTTATATCCAAAGCCCTGGAGCATCCTGCCATAAACCTAGCTCTTAGTTTTGTTATACCCAATGCCCTAGAACATCCTGACTTCATCAGTTTCTAACTTGTTGACAGCAAGCTTGTGAAGATTACTTCCTGTGAGGTGCTTCCCCCCATAAATGCAAACCCAACAAAGATTGTTTCAATCTTTAATTTGTTAAAGATTTTATTTTTATGTATGTATCTTCACATGTGCACGCACATCTGAGTGCAGGTGCAGCCAGAGAACAGAAGAGGGCATCAGATCCCATCCCAGGAGCCAGAAACTAGGGTCCTGGGAAGAGCAGAAAGCACCCTTATAACTGTTGTTTCTCCAGTTCTCCTTATCCTGCAGTCTTTTGATCACTTAAATTGAATCAAGGTTCTGTTGAAATGAATAGTAATAACCATCAGAATAATGAGAGCCTTTGCTTCTTCAAGCAAATCATAATTATATATAGCAACTCGATCTTTACTTAAGCCTAAGGGTGAGACCTTTATAATCTAACTTACCAAGTACATTTTCAAAGTGAGGAGTTTAAAAATGTACTTGGTAAGTTAGATCCTAATTTAGTAAAAGAGAAGTAACTTGGCTTGAGACAACCTAGGAGATTAAAAACAAACACCCCAGGGATCTCTGTTTGATGCAATTATATTGTAATTTGAAGAAATGGAGCTTTAACAGTTGCTTTTTGCTTGAACAGTAGACATACTGTGGCTTAAATTTTAAGTTAATGGATCAGAACAACAGGCAATTTAAAGTAAAAAAATAGCTGAGAAAAAAACAAATCCATATGACCATCTCTAAATAAAGTCAAAGTTACTATAATCAGGTTCTTAAAATCTGTAACAAGGGAATTTTAATTTCTCCAGATATATGTTCACTATGCAAAATTATTTTATGCCTAAGAACTAACTTTTGTTTTCATGGAGTATTTCACTGAACCTCTTTTATGTTCTGTGTCTGCTACTATACACCCAAAGCTCTGGGGATAGAGACAATCTACAACTGATGGGCTATCTGCCTTTAGAACTTTCCTTTTTCATCATTAACATAAAACGACCACAATTCTTTAAGTGTGTGATTATGTGACAAATTATTTGCTTAGCATTTAAGTACTGAAGGGATGGGGGGGGTGGGCAGAGAAAGAATCAAGGGAAAATGGGAGGCCCAGGAAAGATGGAGAATTAGGTGAAAATCCCTGAAAGGTAAGTGGATTCCCAGGCTGGAAGGTGGACTTGGGAATGATATTTGTTTCAGCACATACATGCTAAATTGTTCTTAAAGAAAACGGTTTGAATTTTAGAACCTTTCTTATCCATACAATAATTAGATAATACTATATCTAATTCTAGAATTTGTTGTAAAGACTCAATAATGTAAAGAGATGGCATGTAAAGAATTTGTCACAGGGTGAGTACTTAGTAAATTTCACCAAATAATGTAATATAACTCTTAATGTAGTTATGCCTCTTTTTCTTTCTTTCTTTCTTTTTCAATGATTTCAACTCACACTTGGAAATAAGTTTTGGCAAGTTAGTACAACCATGAAGTGATAAAGGAAGCTGTGAATGGATTTAGAGAATAAAGAAAAAAATGCAAAAGTGATATGTTTACAAGAAGGCCCATACAACAAGTGCAGTAGGTTTGTGGGGGAAACACTATAAACAGGGTCGTTCATTCTTTCAGCACAAACTTAGTTAACAACTGCTAGGTACCAGACATCTTCTTGGCAGAAGCTAAAAGCATTACAGTTTCTCTTGACATGGCAGAAAGCATGGCAAGATGGACATTTAGCTACATGGTAAACAAATGAGAGACATTTAATAAAAATAGAACTGAAGAAGCTAAAATCTTGCAACAAATAAATGAGAATGTGGGTGGAAGATTTGTGAAAGAAGCATGACGTGCACATGATCAATTCAGCTGAAAGTGGTGGTCACAGAGCAAAGTGTGGTTGGTGGGTGTGAGGAAGAAACATGATTTAATGAAATTCATTAGTAAGAAGATTCACTGCTGAGCACAAGATCTGTCTGTGCAAATGGAAGAACACAAGAAAGACGAGTGTTTTAATCACTGATGTTCTCAGTGTTAGGACACAATCCAGATAAGAGGAGCTGTTTGTTGAATAGTGAATTAGCAAGATACATGTTGACATTAGCTGAAGAATTAGATTTTGGGGAAAACAAATAAGGATTCCAGAGGCAGGTAGAATGGTCCAGAGCCTGTGAAGACCAAATGAAAAAGACAACTGAGATACTCAGCATCAAACTGCTCTTACAAGTGTGTGTATGGGGGGGGGCGGAGAGGGAGTGCATGATGGGAAAGGGCGTGGAGAAGGAAAGGAAGGGGCCAGCATGGGAAGTGGGGAGGAGCCAGCAGAGTGGGAGAGCAGTGTCCAGTACATCTGCATCAAAGAGGATGGGACATGGTAAAGACTTGTGCATTCAACTCCAAGGTGACTCTAAATGAAGGCAACTTCTTCCTTTTGAACAGGACATTGGAAGTAAAAGGTCTGAGGGAGCATGAGAGGCCTGAGTTCCCTTGCTGGCACTGAAGAAAAAGTTACTGTAGGAAAACATTAAAATTATTTTTGTAAGAAAAAACATGATCTAAAGTTTTCAAAATCTGGTAGACATTAATCTTTGTATTTCAAGTGAACAATTAAAAGTCTTGAGAATTCCCCTAAAGCATAGATTATTTTATAATTTTGTGACACTTTATTCAGGTCTTAAAAACAATGAGTGAATCACAGAGCTTCTTAGTTTGTTTACTGTAAGAGAATATTTGAGACTGGGTGATTTATAAAATGTTTTTATAATCTTGGATTATAGTTGTAAATGGTAGGAAGATTATAACCACTGAACATATCTAGAGAGGGCTTCACTCTTTAAAATAGCACAGTGAATAAATAATATGTGGAAAGGCATATGTGAAAAAAAATAAAGAAAGCCCACTGTCAGAGAACTATATTAATTCCTCCATGATGGTCGAGCCCCCATGATCTAATTAATTCTTAAATTGCCACTGGCTCTCAACATAGCTACATTGAAGAATTAAGCTTCAGTGTGGGTTTTAGTGGGGGACCAATTATAATCATATAATACCATAGGGATACATAAAAAATCTCAAGAGTTTGCTGTAAAAAACAAAAAAACAAATTACCTGGTATGGTGGCTCAAACCTAGAATTCTAACATTAAGGTTGATGCTGCCAGGATGTCATTTAGAGTTTTATTGGGAAATCTAAATGTCCAGGGAAGGGTGGGGAAAGGAGAAGGAGAAAGGAGAGAGAGAAGAAAGGGAGCAGAGGAAAAAAAGAATCACAGCCATGTGTTTTCTCTCTTTAAAGGAAGAGTGAACATGTAGACACGCCAGTGCCTCACATGGCTCGCTCTGCTGGCGAGGGCGTGGCCACAGTATGGCTGTGGCAGAGATGCATGGCCATGCTCAGGGGCAAACTAGAGTGATGTTCGCACACTAACAGAGGCAAGAAGACCACCATTCATTAGGGGATAGCCTGGATTAAGCAGTGAGTTTCAGGCCAGCCTGGACTGGTATTTTCTTAAATGTTAAGACAAAAATCTGAAGAACAAAATTCTTTTTATATATATACCGACTCTTAACACTTTTTCTTCAAAGAGTGCTTCTCACTTCTGCAATGTGGCCTTCTGCACCTTGATTGAAGGAGGCTGCCTGACACCTTGTTGTCAAACTCAACAGGTATGGGGAAATCACTCAGGATACCCATGCTGTCTCTGAGACATTTCTGTGCAGTCCTATAAGGAAGATCCATCCGGTGAGTTTATGCCTTTTCTTTAGATCGTCAATCAAGTGTGCTGTCAGGTGGAGACATCAACAAATGGAATCTAGATTTCTTCACTCAGGGTTGGCCCATGGAATTGGACAGAAGGGAGATCCAGTGCTGGGAAGGCACTGACAAGGACAGAAGTACTTTAACTGACTTTACTTACGAAGTTTCTAGGCATTCAGTTCTTAAGCAGAAATCTGGTATAACAACTAACTAATTGCACAGCTACATTTGGATGTATAAAACAAAATTTATGTCAGTTTAGCAAGAGAGGACCATTTCTCTGACCTATCCACAGGGCTCTGGGACAGGGTCCAGCCAACTGCGCAACCAGGACTCATCTTCCTAAACAGGACTTATATTAACCATAATGCTAAAGGCTTTTCCTCATTAACTTTGTCTCTTAGTGTTACCACGAGGCTGTAACTGAGGGGATTCGGTGTCCAACGTCTGAACTTACACTGGCCAGTGACAAGTGTCTTGAGATCTTGAGTCAAACCACTGGCCTTCCCCATGGTGTACATTTTGTGGTGGGCAGTGTTGGCAGTGACGTCATTCATCTCTTTGGACTGATTACCTGCTCCCGTTCTAATAAGCACAAACACCCCCAGTAGGAATTGCAGGAGTACTGGGTCTCCCTTTTCCTATGTCACAGACACTACCTCCTTCACAGAGCATGCTCCAAGGATGCATGGTGTCATCACAGAGCTGTCTTAGACCTGGATCTTTGCCATCTGGTACGGTTTATCATGGCCTCGTAGACAAACCTTTTCTGAGACAGTCGGACCTGCCACTTTGACGTCACCCCTTTTGCTAGTTCAGAATCAGTTAAATGGTCTATGTCTCCAGCTCCCCAATAGCAATTAAGG
Source organism: Sigmodon hispidus (assembly GCA_004025045.1). Lineage (NCBI taxonomy): Eukaryota > Metazoa > Chordata > Mammalia > Rodentia > Cricetidae > Sigmodon > Sigmodon hispidus. The sequence goes on along the minus strand of PVIH01004712.1, from coordinate 122,822 downwards.
GGATCTCTGAGAGTAAGGAAGGGGTGACTGGAGAGATGAGGGGTCATGACTAGATTATAGAGATGGAGAATTCCAAAGATGGCTGGCTTCTTCCTCACCATCCTGACCCAGGGTAGGGGTGGGGACAAAATACAAATACAAAAACAAAACAAAACAAAACAAAACAAAACAAAACAAAACAAAACAAAACAAAACAAAACCAAGAGTAGCTTCAAACCCTATGAGCCCATCTGACAAGTTCAAGGCCAGACCAGGATTGTTGTTCCTAAATATATGGACTATCAGCCTCCCTATATTTGTTCAACATGATAACTGGGGTTGGAAGACCCTTCAAAGGCCCTGAAAATTCCTAGCCCTCAACGAGAGACCTCACTTCTGCATCCTGAGGCCATTGTCAGCTTTACAGTGGGTCTCTTTGTGCACCTTGCTGCATTTTTTTACTCCTAACAAAACTTTTCTTTCCAAGAAAGGCTACAATCAGAACCATCACCAAAAACAACAAAAAAATAAACTTCAAACCCAGAAAAACAAAAATGAATTAAACTTAATAAAATTTTCAATATTTAATACCTAAGTTAGAATTGTTAAAATGAAAAGTTTAAATGTAAACAATATTAATTTACTTGATATTTTTCACTTTGGTTTTTAATGCAAATTTTTCATTTTCCATTGACATTGGCCGAATGATGAAGAGTGACGTCGAGGGCAAGGTAGTTGAATGCTGTTGTACACAGAGCTAGCTGCATGTAAATCCCTCATTTTTAAGAATGAAAATATTTTTCCTGATCTGAATTTGGATTTGACATTGAATAGCTTTTTCTAAATTTAAAATTTTTCATCGCCTTGTACCTTGTCCCTTGTGAATGCAGTGAAGGCCTCCCGCAAGGTCATCAGCTTATCTAAAACTCATATGTTGAAACTGCCAACTTAAACACTTCTTTTATCCCTCTAAACTATGTTATTTCTTTGAATGCAGTTCATAATGAAAAATAACACATTATGCAAATACCTTTCTATTAAATTGCAAGAATACTCATTAGTATCTGCAGACATTGCCAGGAATATAAGCTTATGTGGTCACAAATCCAGACAAAACTGATCAGGTGACTATCATTCCTGTCATTCCTCCAAATGACACCTTCAGCCTTCAAATCACAGTGTCACAGTCCTTCTTTGGGTTCATTCTAACTATATCTCTATATTGACCGATTTCATTATCATAGGAGAATTGTAACACTTTCCTAGCTTACTGATTTGTCAAAATGCGGGGAAAATATCTAAATTTCATGGGGTATGGTATGAAGGAAGTCCTACAAGGAAATTGTAAACATGCTGTTTTTCCCTATACATTAGGAAACTTTAAACAACAAGTAACAGAAACGTGAGAGGAGTAATTATATTCCAAGAAGGAAATCTGAGCAATCCAGTGTTAGTGTGAGAAGGCAGCAGCAGCAAGAACTTGGGTGTAGGGCTGGGGAATTGATGGACTTGGGTGATGGTGACATGCAGGCTTGTATGCTGCCATCAATTCAGTCCCCAGGACACTAAGGGAAGCTTGCTTGGTGTGTTCCACCTCCTCACTCATCATCTCAGGAACATAGGTTCCCCCTGGTCACAAGATGGATGTGGATTGTTTGAGGTAGCATATTCTCTCACACCAACATCCAGATCATAGAAATAACAGTTTATTTCTTATCTACTACTTTTGAGTTTTAATGAATAAAATAATCCTTCCCAAAGTAATCTTTACAGGAAGTCTTCAGTGACTCTTCCTCATGCTAGAACCACATAAGATGTTCAGCTTTAGGGTGGTCAGGGGAGAGGGAGAGAGGCCAGTTACAACCAGGACAGAGCAGCTCATCTGATCTGAAGCACAGTGGTATGGGCCTGGTATTGTCAAACTGTTCAGGTTTATGGCCCCTAAACTTTTTTTTTAAGTTCCTTCAATTGCTTTGGAAAATTGAAAAATGGTTTTATTTCTTTATGTGCTGAATAGCTATTAGTAATTATTAGAAATTTAAGTTCTGATGCTATAAAACAGGTATCAAATTGTTTAAGACAATACATCATTTGCTGTTATTATTCTGTAGTGGGAAGAATTAATAACTCCTAATAGTAATGCTCCCTATCCTTAAGTTAAGGATCTTGACATAGATAGATTAGCCTGGATTATCTCAATGTACTCAAAGTAATCACAAGGGCAGTTACAGTCAGCTGGCAGCAGAGGAAGGTGAGATGTATATGGTCAGTGGAGCCTCAGCAGGAAGAGGGCTCGAAGCCAAGGAATGGCCTCTGAAAGGTGGAAAAGTAAAGAACAGATACTCCCAAAGGCCCCAGAAAGGAACATAAGTACCTTGATTACAGCTTTTGAAATGTTTATTTTTGATATATCTTTTACAAGACACCTAGAATAGTAATATATAATAATGTGTAGATTAATTTGATTTTTTGTATTTTTATAGCAGCAAAGGAAACAATCAAATGCACATTAAAAAGTCTAGAACTGGGCTGGAGAGATGGCTCAGCGGTTAAGAGCACTGACTGTTCTTCCAGAGGACCTGAGTTCGATTCCCAGCACCCACATGGCAGCTAACAACTGTATGTAATTCCAAGATCTGACATCCTTGCACGGTTCTACATGTAGGCAAACCACCAATTCACATAAAATAAAAATAAATAAACATTAAAAAAAAGTCTAGAACCCCGAACATTAGTGAGAGAAATGAATGGCTCTGATTTGCACTCCTCTGGCATGTCTCCAGTAAAAAGCCAGTGGACTGACTGACAGGGGAGTTCTCCTGCCCACCTCTAATCAGACTGTTGTGATATTACATGTCATACTTGCTTTCAAACATGCTTGGGGTGGGGTGGGGGATAGGAAAGGTAAACAACTTGTTACTGATATAAAAAAATAATTCTGACCTTATGGCCCTTTTAGAAAGACCCTGGGAACTGCTGGGTGCCCCCAGAATATACTTTGGGGATCCTGGGGAAGGGTAAAATAGTGTTTCCTATCCCTCTGAAAGAATGGACTCTTTCTCCATATTCCTCTAGCAAACTTGTTGGCACAACAGTGATCATCAGATCAATATAGGACAGTGATTCTGACATTCCTTGATTCCCTCTTGCCCTGAGTAAGCTTTTACTTTAGCTGAGGAAAAGCAGTACACAGACAGACTGAGAAACACAGCTTGCACGCTTACAGGCTTACTAGGAAAAAAGTAAAGCTGGAGAGGGTGAGGAGTGTTTTGGATGGTGGTAAAGAACTCTGACTCTTCAGAAGTGAAACTGGAGATGAGTAGGATTGGTAAGGGACCCTGGATGGAGTACGACTTCAAACAAAGAGAAGAAGCCAAGGTCCAAGCCCAAAAGCAGGTTGGCAAGTTACAGGAACAGAGATAAAAAAGGCCTCCAGACTTGAGTGGAGTCCAACAGAAATAAGCAAATTCAAAGAAGTGGTCAAGTCAGGTAGATTAGGGTCTTGAAGAATACAGGGGACCCAAAGTCTGTACCAATGGCCACACAGACTCACTGGAGGAGACTATGGCATCTTTTTTTTTTTTTTTTTTATCAATTCTGCCACCTCCTTAAGGCCTGCTCTTCAGCACCTTTGTAAGGGCTGCCTAGAAAGGAGGGGGCCTCAAAAGACACATCTTACCTCAGATAGAGGACTGTAAGCTAACATCAAGAACACACAATTCTGGAACCAGTGAGAAGAATGTAAATTACAGGTTGTTTGATGTCGAAAGAGTCCAGACACTGACAACTGCATGTGCATCCAGAAACGCACTGTGTGACTGCTGGACTGTGTCACTTCTCCAAAGCAGTAAGTATGTGAATGGGTTTGTGTGGGTAATGACTCCGAAAATAGCAGCTAGTTTTTCTCATCTTTTCACGATGCAGAAAAACACACCAGAACTTGGCTTGTTTCTGGAAAATTCTTGGGATGCTCCTCAGTTGCTCGGAATGAACATTTGGTCATTGTTATCCCTTTCGTAATCAGTTTCTGCAAACTACAGAGTGCTGTTACAGTTATGTTTAGGGAATAAGCTCCACACCTTAATCAAGTCATTTAGAGATGAGCCTCCTTTGACAGCATGTATTTAAACATGTGGATAAGAGTTTGATATCTAACCTGTAATTTATACCAGTGAGAAAAGTAACTGTCGCTCATTGGAAAATTAGAGATGAACCATGTGCCCCAAACACTACAGTTATTTCCTACAACATGAGAAATGTTTACCATACAAATTATTCCATATCAAAATGATCCATAGAACCCACAAATTCTAAAGTGAAAACTACTCTACTTTGCACAGGCCTCGAAGGAGTCAGAAATTGGAACTGCAGGTGCTGGTTGGTGGCCATGCTGTTTAAAAAAAAAAAAAAAAAGAGGATGGATCCACCACGTGAAGAAGCTGACTTAAATTCTCAGGTCAGCTGTTGCTACTTGGGATCTAGTCAGGCATGGATCCCGGGGGAAAAAAATTAAGCTTAACTATTGTGAAAATGTACATTAACTTATGACTGTACAGGGAAAAAAAACCCTCCTTAATTCCAAGGCTACATATTTTCGAAGAAATTTAATTCTGACCTCTAAATGAAATTATGTAGTCTCTCCCTCCGCTTAGGGAAGAGAGAAAGGAAGGAGGGATGTTTTTCTCTTTTCAGGAAGAAACAGTAATCAAGCCTGTTGTTCAGCCAACCAAATCTTCGCGGATTCTCTGATTCCTTAGAGCTCAGAGAGTGTGCAAGAAACCTGTGTCTTCCTCCCGAGACAGATAAGCAAAAAGTTTGCTCTAGCGATGATACATCTGCACGAGGCAGAGATGGTTTTGGCTCCCAGTGTACATTAGAAAGATGAGGATGATTAAGTCTCCCCCCCACCCCGATCTTGCAGCCCGAATGGGTTTCGCTTCCATTTAAGAGATACCCTTCAGTTGCCGGCGGGTGCGCACCGAGCCTGCCGCCTGTGTGCCGGCGACTTGGGTCGTCTGAGTGTCACTCACACGTGTGACCGGTGTCCACTGGAGTGGCGGTCTCCTTCCTCTCCCCCGCCCCGCTGCAGCTCCAGGCCCAGACCTAGGAAAGGGGAAGGAAGCCCTGGCCTCAAGCCGCCGTCTGGGCCGGCACCAAACACGCCGCTCCCAGAAACTTTTCGCCCCCAGCTGTGCGCAACTTTCTGCCGGGTGTCCCGACGCGTCGCGATCCCGAGTGTCGGTCCCCGGGCTTCCCACGTCTTCAGCCCAGCGCCGCGCGGGGTTGACGGAGCTGGGCCGAGCGGACCGAGAGCCCGCAAAGCCGGGAGCCGAGGCTCTGCGCGCCGCAGTCGGAATAAAGTTCGCGCCCGGGGCTCGGCGGCTCGCAGCCTTCCCTCTCCCCTCCCTGCTACTCGCAGTTATTTTTTTTTTTCCCCCTTGTTGACAGCTGGGCGCTGGCGGCCACCTCCACTTCCACGCCCGCACCCCCCGGGGGGCGCCAAAGTTGTTTTTGCATCCACGGAAAGGGGTGGGTGGGTAACGAGGAATGAGATGGGGGTGGGGGAGGACTAGCCATCATCCACGAAACCCCCAGAAAGCCGAAGGACAACAAAACAGGCGGCAAACATTCGAGTCTGGACAGTTGTGCGGAGAGCAGAAACTTGTGCTGGCCCTGTCGCCGGTCCCCCCCACCCCACCCCACCCCCGCGCCGTTGCGCGCACCCCGCCTCGCCAGCAGCCCCCCTCCCGGACAGTCCGTTCCCTTTTTTTCTTTTCTCCTTCGGCCCGGGGAGGAGCGGGGCAAGTCGGAGCGCCGGCTCGGGGGAGCGAGCGCGACCCTGGGCGCGGGTGTAAATCAGTCACCTGAGCGCCGAGGGGCCGCGGCGAGGGCGCGCGCGGGCGGGTGGGGAGTGGCGCGGGCGGCGAGCGCGGCCCGGAGCGGCCGGGCGGGGGAGGGAGCAGGCCGAGCGGCGAGCAGAGCGGCCGAGGGGCTGGTCCAGGCGCAGCCGCTAAGAGGAGACCGAGAGGCGGGGGCTGCACTTGACAACCAGTATGCCGAGATGGTAAGAAGTTTCCACCTCCTCTCCGCTTGCGTCTGCACTTGGTAGGGACTGACCCGGGCGGGACGCCCCGGGGCCGCGGCGGGCGGGCCGTGCGTTCTGCTCTAGCGCCGCGGTGTGAGGAGGCGGGCAGCCTGCGGCTCTCCCTAAATCCGCTCCCCACCCCAACTTGTCCCTAAGTTCGTGCGGTGGCTGCGGGCGGGCGGGCGGGTGGTTTGGAGCGAGGGCTCCCGCGTCTTAGGTGAGCGGCGGGCAATCGCGGGCTCTGGGGACTCGGAGCCCTCGGGGAGGGCGCGGGACTCGGGGACGCGGGATGCACGGAGCGACCGGGACCCACGACAACTTTGCCAACTTGGCCGGCGTGTGCAGAACCCGAGCGGCGACTGGGCGTGGGTGCCGGCCGGGGTGCGGCCCGCGTGGGGACCGCAGCGATGCCTATGCGGCTGCGGAGGACGCGGACGCCGCCGGTTAAATCCCGCTAGACAGACACGTGTGTGCTTTCCCGAAGTGCGGTTCTGAAGCAGCCGGCCCACTGTACTTACACACCGACTGGACCATGGGATTTGAGCGTGAAAGGGGGACAGAATTTAAACAACAACAACAAAAAAATGTGGGGGTGGGTCAAGACAAAACTAGACGAAAATTTCCCGTGGGGTGAGCCGAAGGTTTCAAAAAACTTGTAGGTGCAAATGGTTGAGGAAAAAGAGGTGGCACAGTGCAGTGGGACACCAGCACAGCCCCGTGAAGGAACCGCTTCTCTGCAGCGAGGAAGCAGGCTGTTAGTTCACGGGGTGATGAGCTGAGATGTCCGCTTTGGGGGAAGTCATTTGTTAGAAATGGGGCTTGACCAGTCCTTTCCTTGGAGTTCCCTACCACCCAGTGTCGCTGTTGTTACCCCCACTTGGGGGCTCTGATATGCAGTGGGCCCTATGTAGATGGGATGTATAAGAAAACGGGGTGGTAGCAGGTTGACATTTTCCCCCCTTCCTTTCCCCTAGATGTGACATCTCGTTTCAGAGATCAAAGTCACTACTGGAATGTAGGAGAAGGTACTGTCAAATGCAGACACACACACTTACAAAATGCACCCAGGACTGTGCTTACTGTAATGCTGACAGAAATTAAAGAGGTTTTGAAAGCAGCATGCGATTTATGATGCTTCCATTTACCCTAGAGTCAAGCTGTTGTAAAACTGATGTACAAAAGACATCATAAAATAATCCTGTGTACCCAGAACTAAAGTGGCAGAAAGTGGCCTGTTTTATTATTTTTTATGTACTTCATGGACAGTTGTTGTTGGAACCTGTGTTTAAGTGAGGCATCAAAACAAAATGAGAAATATATCTATTTAGAGCTGGAGACTTTCTTGTAACAGCATTTTACCCAGGAACATTATAAAAGCCCGTTGTACATCTTTTTCTTTCTCTGGCCAGTATTACTATTTGTCTGCAGATCTATTCCCCTATCAAAGTTACTCTGAGCCTTGGCTGAGTCCATTTGTCTTCCACTGTTTTGTATTCTGCACTTTTAGATGTTTTGTGTGCAGACACATGCTCTAAGTGGAATTTATTTCTGGCACTAAGTGTTTCTGCTCTGAAGACGTCCTCTAGAACTGAGCCCTGTACAAGTTTGGTAGAACTTCCTTTTGCCCTTTGGAATCAGGCACATGAGAATCCCTTGTGAACCTTTAAAGACTCTGTGTCTTATATGTGTAGCCGTTTCATTTACACTTATTCCGTCTTAATGAAGTACTGTGTTGTAGGTACTCTTTCTGTTTCAGGAGAGCAGTGTATTTAAAATCCAGATTGCTGATCACTTTACCAAAGCACAGGAATATCTTCACCTGAGGGAAGGTCTAGCAAAACCTGAGTCTGAACTGTGTATAGAGGATCCTTCCAGTTGTGTCTGAAATGCCCAATCCAGTGAGAATATTGTTGGGTTATGTTTGCACATAAAACTTTGGGTAAAAAATCAACCTCGTGGGATTTTTAAAATAAATATTGAAAAATATTAATAGCACTAGTGCATTGCTAATACTTGATTTTTTTTTTCTTTTACCTGAGATGTAAGTTATCTGTCAGGCAGGGATATGTGATTACAAAAAGAAGCAGACAAGAGCAGAGCTGACTGTTGCTATATTAAAATGTAAGTGTTACAGTTTGAATTTTCAAGTGAGAGTTTTTGAGTTCAGTGCTTTACATAACATTTTGTCCTAATCTTGCTTGCTGTCAGGGATGTTTCATGGTTGTGCAATTGCTGCAGTCAAGAATGCCAATTTGCATTCCAGGAGTGTCATTTGATTACTTTTATCTGCGAAGCTCCAAGACCAGCCCAGACCTCTCGTTTCATCTTGCCATGTCACGAGTCAGTGCTGTGTCGTCTTTTCAAAAATCTGCCTGATTTAGACAAGAAAGAAAAGTACTTTCATGTTGCAGCCGCAGTCCCCTGCTAACTTGTCAGCAGCAGGATATGATTCACTTGGGCCCAGAAGAATGGAACAGAGAGGCGGGTTAGGCGGTTCAATAAAGCCCACGGACAGGTAGTGTGTGACATCCCTAGAGAGCTGCAGTTAATGAAGAACAGGTCTGCTTTAGTTCTCCACAACCTGACCTAGTGCTGTCCCCACAGTTTTCTCATTTGATCTTTCCCAGCAAATTGATCTTTTCTTGTATTTTTTTGCCTTCCAAGTTAGTCCTTGAGGGACTGAAATTAGCAGAGCAACTTAAGTTGGATAATACAGCTGTTCAGAAAAGAAGAAATTGGACACTGGCACACAAAAAGGGGGTGGGGTGAGAGAGGAGAGGGAGCTATTCTTTTTGTTGTTCCTGGGAATATTTCCTGTATTAAAGGAGTCCAACGTAGGTGATGACTTGAAGCTAGCAGTTCCCCTGACTTTAAATTTAGAGTTAAGCTTGAGTGCTATTCTAAATATTCTGCAAATGTTTGAAAGATGGCTTTAGCAAGCATGAAGAGTTTGATTTAGCAGTCTTCATATTCACTTGTTTGGAGGGATCTGCCAGAGGAATAGTGGCTTTTATGGCTATTGTAAGATGAACAAAATATCAATGGCATACTTCAACTATATTATTTATAGTCTTCTAAATAACTACAACCTCCAGATATTCAATACTGAATTGCTGAAAAGATTAAACAATAAAAAAGTCATTACTAGCATTGTATATAAATATTACGGTACATGGAGATTTTTTTCTACAAATTACCATCAGTATCTTTGTTTTACATAAATTCTACAGATGCACTATTAATAAAGTGGGTTATTCTGTCCTCCAAGATTTTTTTTTAATTTAAAGGTGGGCTTTTAAATTTGAGACCCAGATTACAAGTTGAATTTCTTTGAAATGTTTACATGTTGTATAAAGTGAATTTTAACCTCAAAAAAACAAGGTAAGTACATGTAAATTGGGAATGCAGGCATAGTTCAGACAGGTTAGTTTCACTATAAAGTGTTGTACATAAAGCTTAGGTTGGAAGCAATTAATAGTCTTAATATATTAAGGATTGGTGGTTTCTGAACCCCTTTGCAGATGGTCTCCTTTAATGTCTGCATCCTGACGAGAAACAGAGTTAAAAACAGCAGTTCTCCTGCAACATCTCTTGTTGGTCAGGAGTTACATAGTATAGTTGGTTAGTGATCGCTCTAAAGAGCTAGAGGGAGCCTCATGATTTTATTAGATATACTTAAGGTTTTTAAAAAAATGTACTCTGGCAGTCAGAATGTTGCACAATACCAGCTTAGAGTTTAGGATTGGAGGTAACACACACACACACACACACACACACACACACACACACACACACACACACACACAGAGTAGTAAACAGTAGCAGAATTTCAGAACACTTAAGGAATCAGCTGAGCTTTCTAGGACTTTACCTTTTAGGTGATTTGATTTAGGAAAAATTCAACCAAACCTATTTTAAATGTTTTAATTTGCTTAACTACTGTGTCACTTTGTCAACTGAAGGAGTCACTCTCTTTTTGGCAGACCCACCTTCAAACTCCTATTAAAAGCAACTTCCTACCCAGTCACTGAGGCATGTACTACCTTACTTTAGTTCACAAAAGAAAGGTATTTCTCTTTATAGATTATATTTTGAAATAGTTTTGCATACAACTTCACATTTTGGGAGAGAAGAATTCCTTCAAAATAAGGGCTTCATGCTGTAAACAAACAGCAAATAATTTGTAAATTTGATATATTATTAATCAGTAAAATTAGCTACATTTAAATGGCAGGAATTGAATGTTTTTATATTTATTGTTTGGCATTTAATTTTACATTTGTTTATCAGCCCTACCAGTAAAATTTGTGATATGCTCATATTAAATAATCAGTAGTCGTGATTGCTTTTCATTAGTCATATACTAGTTTTTAGGGGCATTACTTTGGACATTTATTTATCATTTAAGTAAATCTTATATCCAGGGAGATAAACTGTGCAGATTAGTCTTTTTGCACAGTAGTTCTCATTGTGTTGGTAGCCAATAAAAGTCTTTATTTGTTGCTTATTAGAACCCTCAGTACACTCAAAAGTTCAGCTATAATTTAATTTGGCTGTTCAAAGAGCCTCCCTTGTTTTAAAACACGTTCTCAGTTTCCTTTAGCATTTATTGTGAGCCTATATTCTATCTCATGAATATACATGAGAGCAGTAGTACAGACATGTCATTTTTAAGTTTTTACCATATCAGAAGTGCACCATTTTCTTTTAAAAACACATGTATGTATACATATATATATATATATATATATATATATATATATATATATATAAAACAATGTAAATGTTGTCCTTTGTATTGCAATTTCTTCAACATTCTGGAGCATTTTTGCTTCTTTTCATAGTAATTTAGATTGTTTTGCTCTAAGTTTGGATTTGTTCCTCAAGGAACACAACCTTGAAGGTGTAGTGAGACAGGCAAAAACTTAAGTTTTACAATTAAGAATTGTAGCTAAAGCCCTTTCTCAGTTGTAGCCCTTTGAAATTATGAGAGGTTTGTTTTGTACTTTACAAATTGCCAGCATGATAAATTCATCTTCTTTATAGCAATTGCTAGGCAGTTTTACAGAGTCCAAGGTGCCTTCGAATTTCAGTTGAATTGTAACTGATTATGCAGGCTAAGGACCAGAACTCCTTCTACAGGGGAGGCAGGATGTGGAACTGCTAACAGAGTCACTGCATGGTGTTTCTGGCCAGTGGAAGTCACATCACGCCTGCCTTCTAGATTTAAGACTGTTCAAAATGTACAGTATTGTGTTGGAACTGGAGGCTCATGAATTCACTGTTCCTGCTTCTTTTGTACTTAGTACAGAGATATAACAACCCACACAAAACATTTTTCTCTTATTATGACCTTACATTTGCCCAAGTGCCCCATACTGAAATTCCTTTTTAGTATCTCTTTTTCCCCTCTTAGTCCAAAGCCAGACGTGTACCCAGACACAAAGCCTCTGTGTATAGCAAGCTGTTTTAAATATTGTGACTCCACTATGTGCTGTCCTTTCTCTGCTTGAGCCAAGGATCTCTGCTCAGTGTCTGTGGATTACCCAGCTCCTTCTTTATTGTATGTCTTGTCAGCTATTCCTATTCATTTAACCTTTCATTAGTGTCTGTGCAGCTTCACTGTCTGGAAAGGCAAGGAAAACCCGAAAGGCTCCCCTGTCACAGTTATTAGATTTCTCGGTTACATCCCAGCAACCACAAAGGAGTGAGAGTGGAGACCATTGTCGTGCATGCTGCTGTCCTGGGGTGCAGCTCTTCTGTGCACGTCAAGGACATGTGCCACATGTTGATATGCATCCCAGGGATAAATGCGCAACATGGGGGATAGGCTGACAGCGGCAGTAATGAGCTTTGTAGGAGTTATTGCAAAGACTAACAGTTAGTGAAGGAATTTTGCTTAACTGGCCAAGGAGATAGACAGAGTTCAGAGTTGCCAAGATCTGCCTGTGTGGAGCTTGTCAGTCACATTGTTTTCATCTAAACTTCATTTGAGGGGAAAATTGAATACCTTTGACAGGAATGAAAAATCTTACTTTTTCCATTAATCTCAGAGGACAAAAGTATTATTTCTGATGACTATTATGGTATATTAAAAGTACTTTTTTGTATTGACTAATTAAGATATGAGTGATCGTTCATTATTTCTCTTAATGTTTACACACTGCAAAATAATTAAAAGGTATTTTACAGAGATGTGTATGTTTTTTTAAGGATATAAAAATAATGTAGTCCATGAATCTTCCTGTGCTCTGCTCTGCTGGAGATGACATGTCAGAGCTGTCACCTGGTTCTTACAGGTGTGTTTTCATAGTTGCTGTGATGTGGAGGGGAAAGGGAATGGGTGTAGATCACTTTCAAATAATAGCAAAGACAAATACTTGTAGATTTAGAATTGAAAAAGATTTCATATGAAACTTCATTATAAAATTGCTCTTCTAAGAACTTTCAAAACAGTTGGGATTGTAGCTCAGTTGGTAGAGAGCTGCCCTGGAAGATCTGACCTTGCTCCTGGCACACACAAAAGGCCAGGCAAGGTAGCTTGCACTTGTTTGAATGCTGGGAACGTAGTGACAGAGATCACTGGCCAGCCAGCCTAGCCTCATTGGTGAGTTCCAGGCCAGTGAGAAAGAAAGCAGAGAATGCTCCTGAACACCATTGGTTCTGGTATCTAACCTTCACCTACTCTGCGTCTGGAGAGCAGTGTTGTAAAGTAAACACACAATGTAATGAATTTCATTATGGCATTTCCGTTTTCCATTTTCTTCTTTATACCAGACAGCTATTTCATTGCCTGCTCATCCCTATTGGACAAACATCCAGTTTGGTAATCTCTTAAGTTTGTTATTGTTGTTTTCCAGTTACTTGTATTATATGATAAGATAACATAAAGCATAGTGGTTTACTTTAGTATTTAAATACTTTATTGAGAGATAATTCACATACTATGTGATCACCGTTTAAAATGTACATTAATAATACCCCATTATATGGATACACTGTTTTCTTTTTCTTCATCAATTTGTGGATATTTTTTATTATTATGAGTAATGCTGCTGAGAATATTTGTCATAAGCTTTTTTACCCCCCTCTCTTTTGTCAGACATGATTTTATTATTCTTGGATGTATACCTATGAGAAGAATTGCTGGATCCATGTGGCCTCCTTTGCCTGTTTTCTATTTGAGTTGTTCTTTAAAAAATTCTTGTGGACTTAAAACAATATCTCTTATGCATTCATGTGTGGTGGGAGTTAGGAGGTCTGCGCCACAGTGTGTGTCTCCTCTACCATGTGGGTTCCAGGCACTGAACTCGGCTGTCAAGGTTGGCAGCAAGCACCTTTGCCTGCCCAACCACTCACTGGGCCTGTGCTGCTCTTTAATAGTTGAGTAGAAATGCTCTTGATCTAGTCAGCTCACAGTCCTTTATCTGAGTAAAGATTTGTAGATGCTTTCTCCCATCCAATGAGCTGTCCTTTTACTTTATATCTCTTGAAAGAAGTTTAAATTTTTTTTTCAGACAAGGTTTTATTACATGTAAATGGAAACAACTCGATACAAGAGTGACAATGACCCTCAATGTGAGATGAGAAATCTTAAATTTTGATAAAATCCAGCTTACATATTATTTTCCTTGTTCTCACTTTGGTATGTTGTCAAAAATAAAACAAAACCAACCAAGCAAAAAACAAACCATTACCTTACTCAAGTCATGAGGATTTACTCCTGTGCTTCTCTGGTTTTTGTTTTTGTTTTTGTTTTTGTTTTTTTCAGTTGCTTTGGATAATACTTGCATAATGTAGGTTGCTAGGTCATACCACATGGTAGTCTGCATTTTGTAGTTTGAGAAATCACCATGCTTTTTTTGTAATATTTGTACTACTTTATGTTCTTGCCAACAGTGTCCAAGTATTTCAGTTTCTCCATATTGTCCCCAATAACTTGTTATTTTATGATAGTGACAGAAATATGACTTAACTGTGAATTGACACATTCCTGTGTAAAGGTTTTGTTGCCTCTGCTTGAAAACAAGGGATGGAGTCATAATCTTTTTCAACACCCACCCTATGGGTACAGAGGATTGAACCTAGAGCATCACTCCTAGCCCTTCTTGTGTTTTGAGGCAAGATCTTCCTGAGTTGCCCAGACTGGCTTTGAACCCATGGATTTACCATCCTTCTGCCTCTCTGGAATTTATACAGACTTGAGTCATCACCATGGTTTCTGGCTATCCATCCCTTAGCCTCAACTCTCTTGTGCTAGTATGATAGGTACACATATCCTCTTTTTGGCTTTTGTCCATTTTCTTGGTTTTGAGCTTTAGGAGTTCTTTATATATTTTAGATATTACTGTAATATCAGAATTTACTTTAATATTTTTCTCCCATTCTGTGGATTTTCTTTCATTCTGCTTGTTGCTGCTTTTGCCTTGGCCATGTAGGAGCTTTTAAGTTGATGTAGCTCTGTGTGTCTGTTCTTGCTTTCATTGCCTTTAGCAGTTTGCATTTAAAGCTCAGATTTATCTGATCCCTAAAAGAGTAAAGGCTACATTAAGAAAGTACATTCTATTGTCTGAGTAAAAAAAAAAAAAATCTTGGTGGTACTCCAGGGGACAAGAAATATGTCATTCGGTAGCCAGAAGATGATAGGTGTTGGTTCCTTGTGAAACAGCCTGGGTTTGCTTTGATGTTTCTTAATTATCATTGAGTTTAAAAGCATTCTAGGTGTTCTGTATGATAACAGACACACTTCATGCCCTGAAGGGTGGAATTAAGTACCTAGAAATAATTGTTTTTGGTTTTATAAATACCTCAAAAGGAAAGGAGGAAAAACACTATTGAGAAAATTTGTCTTCTAGACAGCCCACCATGAATAACAACAACAACAAAAAATCACCAACAGAGATAAAACTGAAAATTGTTTTATGATATCCAAACCTAAAATAAGTGGCTCAGTTAAGTTTTAAGTAAATACTGTGTTTAAGTCTGGAATGACGTGTTTGCAAATGACTTGCTCTCCAGTCTACCTGGTATGTTTTTAAAATCTCCACTACTGAGTTAGAGAAACCCAAGAGAACATGAAAGGTAACTTAATTTAGGGGCAGTGATGCTGGATCATCGCTGAGTTAAAGGGAATATTTAAAAGAAAAGGTCTAATTTTCTTTTTATTTATGCTAATAAAATCTATATTCATTTCTCCCTAAATAATTACTTTTTCAGAATTCTAACGGGCCATTCTTATTTAATTGCTTTGTCTGTTTTTGGCTTTGTGCCAGTTATTTTAGACAAAACTTTATTATTATTTGGCATCAACTATTAATTAGGTGGCCAAGTGGTCACATTTATATTTGGAGAGAATGTGGTCCCCCCACAAGTGTTTACATATGAAAACAGTAATTAACCAATTTAAAGTGATACCTCATGACATAATTTGAGGATTAACTTCCTTCCCTGTGGATAGTTTATAGAGGATTTAAAATAATTTATAAAATTGGTATGCCAAAATTTTTGATACATGATTTTTGATATATATTTTTCTCCTCCCACCTTCTACTGGGGATTGGACTAAGGCCTGACTAAGGCCTGTCATGTAAGAGACAAGCACATTCCCACTGACCCACATCCAATTTTATAAATCACTCCCATTCAACATTGTTCCTTTTCTGTTCTGTCCTTATATTTATGTAATATGTACATTGGATTAAGAAAGTCATGTATAATTGTTTATTGATATCATATATGGTTTGAGGACATAAAGAATGTCATTAACTAAAATGGCAAAATTATGCATAGAAAGGGTACTCAGCTCTTAGTGTCCCAAGGCTTCTGATCTCTTTGTAAAGCAGTTCTGTTATTAGCAGATCAGAGAGGTTCTCTCTATCAACCTGTCAAGTTTGCATCCAGAAACACAGTATGATAGTTGAAAATTGTCTCTCATTTAAAATGGTAATTGGAATAAAACCTCACATTTTTTGGATTATTCTTGATAGATGAAGCAGTTTTTGTCTAGTGCATATTAACTCTAAATACAATTTACAGCAGAGACCTTGTTTTTTATCTCAGAAGTTCTGCCAGGTCTCAAGCTAAATTTAAATTTGTCATTAGTTTATTTACAATAGTCTCTAGTACAAGAGTTAAATTCATTTCTCAGAGATTGTGCCTCTTAAACATTCTTCGTATCTTTAAAGGAATGAATTACATGCCTTTGTTTCTTAGATCATTGATGCCTCACTATAAAAATGGTACAGTGAGCCCATACCCAGAGCACACACTCACTGTAGCCAGTGACTGACACTTGTTTTCTGGGGTCTTCCTAGCGGCTTTGATGGACTATCGGGGAGATGAATCTCTTGATGTTTTGGCCCAGCATGGTGCCATCGAAGGCACTGTGAAGGAGCAGAGAAGACACAGAACAAACAATTCCACCACTCAGGTCTCCCTTTCTCATGATCTTGTTAGTCAGTGTGCTAAGACTGAAACAAGATGCAAACTCCCCAGACTTTTCAGACTAGATATCCTTTATTGAAAAATCATCGGGGGCTGGAGAGATGGCTCAGCGGTTAAGAGCACCATCTGCTCTTCCAGAGGACCCAGGTTCGATTCCCAGCACCCACATGGCAGCTAACAACTGTCTGTAGTTCCAGTTCCAGGCAAACACCAAGTCAAATAAATAAATAAATAAATAAATAAATAAAATTAAACCTCAAAACATTAAAAAAAAAAAAGAAAAAGAAAAATCATCACATAGACTTTCAGCTGTTTGGTCATTGCTGTGGCAATGTGATCATGAAGAGCAACCAGTCATTGACACAGTGACAGACAGTTTATATGTCTGTGTAAGCATGTACAAATGTGTGTCAGGAGTGTCCCTGAGAACCTGGGGGCAGAGGTGTTCCTATTGTCCCAGATACCTGAAGATAGATGTGGGAAAATTAACTAGAGACTGAGAATTGGGGGGGTGGGGGAGGGAGGGAGGGAGGGAGGGAGGGAGGGAGAGAATGAATATAAGAATATAAGAACGAGTGAGCATGCAATTGAATAGGCAGATGGATTTAGGTATATTTATGCATGACATAGATCAGTAATCAGTGAGCCATCAAACATTTTGGTAGCAGTATGAAATTGTATTTCTGAAGTACTGATATGGCAGTATTAGAAATCATTTTTTTTTTCAAGCTTCGTATCAAACTCAGAGCAGCAGATGTGGGAGACAGGAGTTCCATGACTCACATGTGTGTCTAGTCCAACATTGTAAATCTTAAGAGCCAACTGGTGATGTCTGCTTATTATGTGTGGAATAACTCATTGGAGGTTTTTCATGAGGCCTTAGGCCAGTATTTCTCAACCTGTGGGCCACGACCCTTTTGGAGGTTCGAACACCCCTTTCACAAAGGTTACATATCAGGTATCCTGTATATCAGATATGTACTGTGATTCGTAGCAAAATTACAGTTATGTAGTAGCAAAAAAATAATTTTATGTTGGGAGTCAGCACTGCATGAGGACTGAATTTGAAAGGGTCAAAGCATTAGGAGGCTGATGAGAACCACTGCCTGAGGCAGTGGCAGGCTGATTAAAATAAGAAAAGCTCTTTAACTCTTTGGTTTTTATGTTCAAGTTCTATATCCTGTCCAGGTGTGTGAGTTTTAGTTGCTTTGTTTTGGAAAGTTTAGCTCAAAATTTAGAGGGTTTTTTTTTTTTTTTTTTTTTGTTTTTTTTTTCTGTCTTGTCTTGTTTTGAGACAGGGTTTCATGCTGGCTACAAAGTTGTTACATGACTGAGGCTGGCTTGGATCTCCTTTGCCTCTTGAATGCTGGAATTACAAGGAATATACTACACTCCAGCTACATTTCAGTCATTTTAGGAGGTAAAATTTAACTAGTTTTTATGACATATATGATACTTCGGTGCTGTAGGTTTTATGCATAAAAGTTGAAGCTATAACCCTATCATTAAGCAACATAAAATACGTTACAGGAGAGGTACCTCTAAAGAATAGTGTGATGTTGGCCTTTGGTCTTCAATGCTACACCTAGTAACATGATTTCTTCTACATTCTTTTCAAAATAACCTTTCCTTTAGTGGCTCCTCTTTTTTCCTTTGACTGAGAGGTGTAAGTCACACACACACACACACACACACACACACACACACACACACACACACACACACACACCCCTACCCCTGTGCATGTGAGGTATGGGAATAATAGGCACACATACTTGTAGATGTGAGAGGTGGGAGATACACACTCAGACACACCTGTTCATAGTGCCATGGGAACATGTATGATTGTATATTCTATGATTTAAGTAGGTATCATATTATAACCTAAATATTGCTTATTCATTTGTTAGTTTAGAATTTGATCAGAGGACACTAAGTATGGGCATGCCAGTCTTAAATTCTTCCTCTTAGATTGGGAGATAGTTGTATTGATTTCAGGGCACACTGTCTCCTCTTCTAGGCTTAGTGCCTTGGTAAAAAATTCCAACAGCCTTTACACCTTTTGCATTTTTTTCTGCTTCACATTTTCTCACTCATTAACAGATATTTATTTTCAGACATATTAATATTCTCAAGTAGGTATTAATCTGTTGTCCCAGGATCTACTTGTTTTTTTTTTTTTTTTTTTTTTTTTTTTTTTTTTTTTTTTTTTTTTTTTTTTTTTTTTTTTTTTTTTTTTTTTTTTTTTTTTTTTTTTTTTTTTTTTTTTTTTTTTTTTTTTTTTTTTTTTTTTTTTTTTTTTTTTTTTTTTTTTTTTTTTGTAACAGCAAAGTTCTGGCTTGGCTGTCCCCAGAACTTGGCACTCACGGAAATACACATACCTCTGCCTTCTGAGTGCTGAGGTCTACTTGTAAAAGGGACTACATCTGGTAAAGGTTTTTAGGAGATAGAAGTATTCATTTTCCTCTTTTAAGTTTCTTGGAGAATACTCCATGTTGCTTTCTTATATGTGGCAAGGTGTTAGTGCTTGGTAGTGACCATGGAGACAGGCCATAGGTGAAGACTGCACTCTGAGAAAGAAGGAGATACATCATTTAAAAGCTTGGGTATAGTTACTAAATACTTAAGAAAGCCATTCTATCCCCAAAGCAATGATGTGACATTGACTGTCTATTTTGATAGAGCAAACTGCTTTTGGTGTTGGTGTGAGGCCGGTTCCACATTTGTTCCCTGCTTCTCTTTTTCTTTAAAAGTTTTAGGTCAGTATTAGATACTAAAGATTCTTAATAGTGTTACATACTATGTGGTGTCTGACTTCCTTCTAATGTATTGTTCTATGATTAACAAAAGACCAAAAAGTGAAAGTGATGCTCTGTCATCTGATATTAGTATTCCTTCATTAGCGTTACTTAGTTTTAACCTTCGGCCCCTTGTTCCTTTATGAACACTCTGTGGAGACAGATGTGTTATGAAAAGAGAAAGGGCAGAGATAAGACTGAACATCTGCTTGATAGCAGCCCCTAGACAGAAGTCAGTGGAGCTGTCAGTTTCCATGGTCTCCCTAGGAACAGTCTCAGTTTTATTCTTAGTTTTAGGTCATATGGACGTTTCTGAGCACACATAGTAAAAATGAGGATCATGAGGAGGAGTCCCACAGAGATGGCTGACTGGAGCTCTGGGGACCTCACTGAATCAAAAACAGCCACTGGAGAATCTTCAGGAAAAGGAACTAAACCCTCCAAAGGTAGATGACTGTTGATTGGCATGGGCAGTATGTGGAACCTCATGGAGTAGGATCAGACTATGTTCCCGTGCATGAACTGGCATCTTGGAGCCTGTTTCCTACAGAGGAATACCCAACCCAGTCTTAATCCTGGGATGACACACTCGGACCTACCTCAAATGGATACAGCAGACTGAACTGACTCACCTTGGGACTCCTTGCCGTCCTTGGGAAATGGATGGGGGGATGGGATGGGGAGAGGCTGAGGGAGGACTGGGAGGGATTGGGAGGAGGGAAGGGAGGAGAGAGGGGTTTACATGGGGAAAATCCTTTTAAAATTATACATATAAAGTTTCTTACACCTAAAATTTCATATTGGAGTCAGGTAGTCAGGCAGTGATGGAGCTCACCTTTGAAATCAGCACTTAGGAGGCAGAGGCAGGTAGATCTCTGTGAGCTTGAGAACAGTCTGGTTTACATGGAGAATTCTTATGACATTCAAGGCTGCATAGAGAAACCCTGTCTCAATAAGCCAAAATAATAATAAAATATGATAATAATTTATTGTTATTTACATTTGAAAGGGGGTCCAAGTATAAGATTAAGTGGGGGTGAGTAGATAAGAGAAAGGAGACATTGCAGAGTTAATGTGGACTATTGATGCAAATGTAATCAGAAAGAGTCCTTGAAGAGCTGAGATGTAGCCTGCTGGTGGAGCCCAGTGCTTAGCATGCAATAGGCCTTGGGGTTAGTGAGTAATTAAAAAACAAAAGAAAGCTTTTTTTCTTTGCTCTCTCTCTTTCTTTTTTCTCCCCTTCTCCAGATATCCACCCTCCTCCCCCAAACAAAATTCTAAATGGCAAAAAAAAAAAAACAAAAAACCAAAAACCTAGGGAAACTACTCAGTTAAAATAGTGCCGCTTCGTGTTTTATGATCTTTTTTCAGGACCCCTTTCCCATCTTCCCCTTGTATGACTTCTGGTTCTTCCCAGGCAGTTCCTATCAGGTGGTCCTGCCCTCCTGTCACCACTCACTTTCTTCATTTCCAGCTTCTGCTGCCTCCATCCTGCCAGAGACACAACTTCAGCAATGCAGGAGTCCTGTATTTGTTGAGTGCTACATTCAAGAATTCCATTATGAATGATGCATCACCGTATCTGTCATGAGATATCTAAGTCTCTTCAGTTAGAGTATTTGTGTGGGGGACCCTTGAGAGTGTGCTATATGATATGAGAAGATATCTGAGCTAGTTGTAAATGTTAGCTAGTTGGTCTGTTTTTGAGTGATCTGAGCTTTGGATTAATCTTTTAATTAACCCCACCCCCATAATTTTGAATAGCTTAGACTTTTAAATGAAACTTACTTGGTTCCTTAGTGTTTCCATGATTTAAATTCTAGAAACAACTTTATTGAGATATAATACATGTACCATATAGTTAAGTGCTGTGACTTTTACTACCATTTTACAGTTGTTACAATTTTGAAGGTACTTGCCAGAACATTAAGTCGATGACTTATGTAATATTTGCAAGGAAGTGTAGTTGTATACTGATTTTAAATATCCTCTTAAGTGAGATAAAATTGCATATTAGGGCTTGGGTAATTCAAAATTATAATTCTAATACTCAGGAGGTAGAAGAAGGAGGATGAGGAGTTCAAGGTCACACAGGACTGCATTGTAAGTTCAAGACTATATGAGATCCTATCTCAAAAAGAAAAAAAAATCATTATCTTTGAATAACTTTATGAGTTATTTGATAATATCTATAAACCTGAATGAAATATTGAAGTAATTAATGTAATAATGAGTATTCTAGGAAAAATTGAGAACCACAAAGAAGCAGATATATGTACTGTTCTTGATAAATAGTTACCCTAGACGATCATATAGTAATGATGCCATAGGTATAAATGCTTGCCTTTGAGCTATTGTTTTTTCATTAAATTCAGTAGCTGCCTCTTGAGCAACTGTTGTCCTAATCAGTAACGGCAGCTCCTCAGTTACTAGTAAAGGTTCAGCCACACTGGCCATAGCCAGGTGGGAATTCTGTTCCCTAAAGCACCAACTCTGTCATGACCACTACTGGGAACTTTACCTAGAAATTTGTTCCTCTTTTTCACCTTCTATTTATTCTCTCAGCCTGTGAGATCTGCCTGTTCTTTCTCCTGCCTTGCTATTGGCCCTTTCAGCTCTTTATTAGACCAATCAGGTGTTTTAGGCTGGCAAAGTAACACAGCTTCACAGAGTTAAACAAATGCAACATAAAAGAATGCAACACATCTTTGCATCATTAAATAAATGGTCCAAACATAAACAAATATAACACATTTTAAAATAATCTACAACATTGAGCTCTTCAATTGAAATTGATTTTAGACACCCTGTGTCTAATTCTTTAAAGTCTTTTTATGCTCTTAAGATTTCTGTTACCTACATTTTTTGCTCTGAATCATTCAATAACATGATGAATTTGGTCAGTGATAAAGTAATATTCAATTTGTATAAGAAAAGGGAAAGTTAATTTTTTAAATTCAGTTAGTAAGTCAGCTCAGAAAGTACTCACAATGGTGAATCAGACATTTGAACAATGGTAATGCGGGAAGAGTTGTAGTATCTTGAGATGATAGCATTCATATTGTTTCTTTTCCCCTACAACTTTCAGAACGCTAAATTCATAAAACCAAAAACCACTTGACTTTGGAAGAAGAACTGATATGAGATATTTATGCAGATGCAGATTCACATATACCTAAATGCATGTTTATAGCATCTTTCCATTGACCAAATTGCCATTTTGTAGATTTGTATAACTAACTCCGTGTTCCTAACAGTTGATACTTCTATTTTAGGGTAGATTTTATGAATGCAGAGTAAAAATACTAACCTCCCAGGAAAGCTCCTGCGGATAATATAGGAACAGAGTTTTGCTGAATAGTTGAGGCTGGCTTCCAACTCGGTTCTCCTGCCTCACCTTGGAATATGGGTGTGTGCTACCACACCTGGCTGAGGCAAGCTTTAAGCATAATGTGAGATTGCAAAGGTGCCCTGTGACATTAAACAGTTTGATGTAGAGCTTTTAGGTTCAAAGTAAAAGCTGATGCATAAACCTACATTGTACATTTTCTCTTAGTTGAGCAAATCTGTGTGTGTGCATAAACAAATACTGGTGACATTAGAGAGGTGAGAGCTAGAGAAGTACAAATTTGTTCAAATATTTTTGAGGCTGAGTTTTTCATATTGATACTTGACTCTAGTCAAAATCAGAAGGCAGTTATTGCAGAGGAAGACAGTTCTTATTGTTTCTGTTTTAATGTGGAGTGTATGTGCATGTTTGCGCACATGCCCAGGCATGTAAATACCCATGCCTGTTCATGTGCATGTGGTCAGAGGCCGGCATCTAGTATTCCTCGCTTGCTTTTCTTTTGAGATAGGGCCTCTACTGAACCTGAATTCTCAGTGAGCCATTTCTTCAGCCTTATTTTCTCTTCCCTTCTCTTTCCTTCTCCCCTCTCCTCTCCTCCCCTCCCCTCCCCTCCCCTCCCCTCCCCTCCCTTCCTCCTTTCCTTCCTTCCTTTCTTTAGGCTCCTTTTTATAGTGCCTATAGATTGTGGTTTGATGGAACACATATATTTCTTTTATGATTTCCTGGATATCAATTAAAAGCATTATTGTTGGATGTAGTGATTTGTTTTGTAATTAGAATACTGAGCAGCTGAGGCAGGAGAATCACCAATATTTTGAAATAATCTGTGCTACAGACTGAGAACCAGGCCAGATTGCGGCAGTGTTAGACATTGCCTCAAAATGAAAAACAATATTATTAGAACCATTATGGCCAACTTCTGGTGTTATACTATCTTCCACTTCATCCTGCTTTCTCTTTTAATAGTGTAAAATACTAATCTTGCATGGAATCTAAAGATTTTGGAATCATATTACTGTTAATACAATACAAAAGCAATTTTCAATGCTTTTGGGTCAAACATTTGAGTCACATTTTTTCTAGAAAATGGATAGATAGTTTTTTAGGACTGGAAGCTCAAACAATAAAAGTAAATTTAAGTCTAGGAAACATAGCTACATTACTTTCTTTCCAAATTTATCTGAAACGATAGAACATTTGGGTCTATAAAGATGTAGATACTCAATGTCAGAAGTAACATTAGTTTGGGTTTTTGTTGTTGTTAGCTCCAGTCTACTGTATTTTCTTTCCTTTTAACCAAATCTTACATCCCTTTGTAAAACTTATACGGTAGACTTCTTACATAGTTCTGTGATGGAACAGAGGGCTCTCTGCAGGCCGTATTTTAAGGTGGTAGGCTCTGCTGGACCAAAACCTGTGGGCATAATTAACAGAGCCTTTGGAGGGACCATGTGTGCTGACTTCATGGACCATTTGGCCTACAAGATGAGATTTAGTTCATAATTCATTGTCATGTGCTTTTCTCCTGTGGGAGTATAAGGTCTAGCTGCTTTACATTGAGTAAGTTTTGAATGTTTTATCTTGTTCCAGGGTGGGTTATTATACTCAAGAATGCACTTAATTACAAGCTTTATGTTTCTAACATCCATTCAGCATACCCCCTCTTCACTGCACCTGACTTCATCTATGGAATTTCATTTGCAGGTTGAGTATAGTATGGTTTGGGGGAATCTGGTGCTGTCTGCTTTGTGATATTTTGTGTGTGTGTTCACCTTTGCATTTTATATTTTTTTCTGCTTAAAATTTATTATTATTAACTTTATCAGCAAAACAAGCATATTTGATAAAATTATCAGGAAAGAGGCATCATTTATTAGTGGTGAGTAATCAGAATGTTTTAGCAAGAGTTTGTGTAATGTACAGGCCTGTGTTGTCAAGTGGGGAAGCTACAGTTCAGTGTTGATGTTTTCATTGTTGAGACAAGGTTTCTCTCTGTATCTGGAGCTCTCCCTTTGAGCTGGATTGCTTGGTCAGACATGAGTTGGATCTGCTTGAAGCCACCTCACAATAGTGAGGAAACACATGTGCACTTCCATGTTCTGTCTCTTACATAGCCTGGGGATCCGAACTCAGGTCTTAATACTTATAGAGCAGGCACCTTATCCACTGAGCTGTCACCCCAGAATTAGTAGTCACTGAATCAAGACAAAAGGGGTGCCTTGAAATACTTGTTTTTGGAGATGGGGCTTCACTATGTAGCTTTGGCTGGCCTATAATTACTATCTAGACCAGGCTGGTTTTGAACTTGTAGAAGTAATGGCTTCTGCCTTCCTCTTGAGTGCTGGAATTATACCTCTGCTCAGATACATTTTGATCTTTTTAGTTTTTTGTGATGCTATCAAGGAATAAAATCTAACTGGTCATAATTTACTTCTAGTTATTTGATATTTGTGTTTTGTTTAAATTTATTTGCACAGTACTTTTGGTTTGAGGGAGATTTTCATATAGCTCAGACTGAGTTTGTCAAAATTAAATCATGTTGCCTCATGTATTTTTTTTCAGTATTTTGTTTCTTTTTTTTCTTGATTGAGAAACCCATAATCAGATTATCAGAATTTTCTAAATATATTTGGTCATTTTGCATCTTCTTTAGAAGATGGATTTTTTTTATTTATTATTTGTTCTGTGTAAGTGTATGTATGCATGAGAGTCAGTTTCTTTCAATCATATAGGTCTCAGGCATCAAATTCAGGTTGTCAGTCTTGATGGCCAGCATCTCTACTACTGAACAGCCTCACCAGCCTGTTCTTTTTTAAAAACTTTATTTTAAATTTTATTAAGTAAATTTATTAATTTGTAAGGCTTATAAAAGGGAGGGCTTGTTTTTCATTCCTCCTGAGAAACTTTTAAAGGGATGTTTATACAAATCAAATATGCTTCTAACTTAAAAAAATAATTTGGTGTGGCAAGTTTTAAGTAATAATAATGAAAAGTATACACACTCCATAACCTTTCTTTGAGTCTTTGGTTTAAGTCCTCTGTCATATAATACCAAAGCGTTGTTCTGAGCTGTGTGTGTTGAAACATGCATGCCTGTCCTAGTGTCATAACTAATTATTATCTCTTACATGCTTACTTCTAGTAACTGAAAGTAGACCTACCACAGCATGTGTTTTAATTTTTAGTTTTATCTGGAAAGCCTGCTATAGAAATTAAGGTTTTTTTTTTTTAACTACATAGTAGATTAACACTATACACAGAAATCTTTATTTAAAAGTATATTATCTCTGTTATGTGCTTTCAGGGAAAAAAGCTTTGTTGTTTTTCCTTTTACTGAAAATAGCTTATTTTCTGATGTTTCATATATCTCCCTGTATGTACATATGAGTGTTCACACACACACACTTTAATCTTCTGGTTATGGTTTCCCCTTTCACTACTCAATTTCTCACCTCCTCCCCTCCCATCTGGATCCACTCCCTTTCAGTTTCATTAGAAAAGAATAAGTTTCTCCTGGTCCCCATTTCTGCTTGCTTTGTTTTAAAGTAGGCAGCATGGGTAACCAGGTCTGGGTAGCCTGTACTTTCACAGTTGGACCCTAGCAAGCACTTTTGTGATACTAAAGGACACAAGCATCCAATTTATCTGTTGCCCAGTGGCGAGTGATGGCCAAAGCTCTCAAGTGGCAAAACGTGAACTATTTAGCTGGTCAGAAGACAGAATTGTAAAAGCAATACAAACTCTTCCCACATCGCTTATGGTAAAATGTCCACTAGTACTAAGCTGGTATTAAAACCAATTTAAATATGAAAAAAGAAAAGAATAGGATTCTAAGAGATGATATTAAAATATAGCAAAATAAAATATAATAAGATAAAACTAAAACCATCACATTGAACTTAAACAAGACAAACCAACAGAAGGAAAAAATTCTAGAAAAGACACAAGAGTCAGAGACCCCTTGATCATACACTCAGGAATCCCATAAGAACACTGAACTGGAATCCGTAATATATTCCCAGAGGACCTGCTTCAGTCTGTATGAGCTCACGTGATTCAAAGGGCCTTGTTTTCTTGGTGTCCTCAGGCCCCTCAGGCTTTGACATTCGTTCCACCTTCTTTTTCACAGGGTTCCCTGAGCCCTGAGAGGAGGGGAGGAGATATCCTAAGGTCTCTGAGATTTTGCATAATGTCTGACTGAGGGTCTCTGTATATGCCCCATTCTGCAGGAGGAAGCTTTGTCAATGATGACTGAAGAAGCCACTGATCCTCTGTGGTTCTACAGATTGTAGTTGGTTATTGATGACTTAATAGCTAATATCCACATATAAAAATACCACATACATACTACATACCACATGTCTTTCTGGGTCTGGGAAAAAAGATTTAACAGTGAAAAGAATTTAGTTGAACTAAAATGTTCATCTGCCTTTACTGATAATTAACTATATACTATGTCAGTTAACTTTGGAGGTTTATCTATGAATTGGAAATTTACAGCTGAATATGAGAATGAAATTTTGCAGAATGTATTTTTCCTTGAAGTTTTTCAAAAGATTGACTTGTAGAAAAGACTAAATGGAGTGCTGGTCACTTAATCTTCATGGTCGACGATAATTTGATGCTTGTTCCATAAAAATGCTCCAAGGAGAGTTGTCAGAGACTAATTTAGAAATTCTGTCTTGGACATGCTTATGACTAGAGCAGTAAACGTTTGTTATGTGCACCAGCATGTATGAAAATATGTGATCCTTGTCCATGCCTGCTGGAAGAGAACTTTACCAGGTCTTAGTCTCTGAGCTATAGTCTTCTGGAAATTAAAGTCTTAAGACTGGGAGCCGTTAATGCTGGTGATGGTTTGTGGTGGTTTGCACCGTACTGTGCTGTGTGGTGATTGTACTCTGTGGCTTTAAGAATATGCCACAGAATCTGTGACAATTAAATATTTTTCTAGTGAAAGATTCAATGACTTTTCTTGTTAGTAAATGGGCCATTTTGAAAGAAAGAAAAAGATTTTGTGATTCTGTTGCTGATAAATGCTTAAAATTGAATACTGTTTTCTCTTATGATATTTATGCTGTAATTGAAAACAAAGCACTGTGTGTGTTCATGTTCACAAATATGTGTGCACATATGTGGAGATAAGAACACAGCAATTAGGTTAGGCTGGCTGGCCAATAAGGCCCAGAGATTCTCCCATCTGTCTCCCCAGCATTGGGAGTACCAGCACATTTCATCACCCCTGCCAGTTTTAGGTCTTCATGTGTGCAAGACAAGTGCTTTACCAGCTGAGCCATCCCAAAAACCCTAAGTAAAAGTCTGAAATTATTGTCTTAGACATAACTGTTTTTAAGTTTCACACCACATTAAAAAACCTTGCCTTGTATTTGTCATGAAGTAACCAGTAATACAGAGACATTGGATTTGAATGCTGTATCCTGCATGTGAAGTTTGAACTCCTAGTATAATTTTTCAGTTTTGAAAGCTGAACTCCCAGGGATAGCATATAGTAATTTGTACATGGAAAAAGTTAGATGACCAAAGTAAAATATGGCAAGTGTCTTTAGACCTTTCCAATATGTTTCTCTTGGCCTTTTTGGTATTATCAATGCACCTATGTTTGATTTTTGAGTTTAGTGAGGAAATCAGAAATCACAGCTGGTAGACTATATGAGAGGAAGGGTACCTTTACACTGTGGGATCTCAGAAGCTCTGTAGACAGCTGGATGTCAGCCTGGCTAATAGGAGCAACCTTGTCAGTGGACTGTGAAATCCCAAGGGCTGGAGATGCTAAGGTTTGCTGGGTGTTGAACTGGGGTGCTTCTTTCACAGGGAGTTGGAAATCTTAAGAGATGCTTTGTCACAGATGACTGAATTACAGATACCTGCTGCTGTTTAGACTAATGACTGACTGGTACAGCAGTTTTATACACAATGATAAATTCAGTAAGACCTACTATTTGGGATCATTGGACAGTTAACTGATTAAGAAAATATGAAAGTTACTGGTTAAAGTAGGAAATTTCCCAGAACTCTACCTAACAACAAAATTCCCTTAAAAAGAAATGTTTCTGTTTCTTTAAGCATCTTTACAAGTGGAACTCCAAATTCCACTTCCTAACATTCTTGAGTAAATCTGATTTGTAAAGGCATATGGATAGTTTATATACTTGGCACACTAAAAATATTTAGTCATAAGCCAACAAATAAAACCCAGATATACTGTTTTATGCAAATGCCTATCATATTATATGTCAATGTTTGGTAAATTATCATGGTATAAGTACACTAAACTCATACCTTTGGTTATAATTTTAAAAGATTGTGAGAAATTGCTAACCTGTAAATATATATATATATATACATAATTGAGCTAGTAAAATAACTTTGTAATGAAAACTACCACCACCACTGTAGAGTTTTCACATGTTCACTGCTGCTTAGACAAGGCCATTTGTTTATAAATCATTAATTCAGAATAACTAACTGCTACACTGTTTATAGTGCCTCCTCTTACACCAGCATTTTCTCACCCTTCTATGCTGGGACCCTTTAATACAGGTCCTCATATCGTGATGACCCCCCCAACCATGAAATTATTTTTGTTACTGCTTCATAACCATAATTTTGCTACTGTAAAGAATTTGTCATGTAAATATGTGTTTTCCAATGGTCTTTTAGGGAGTCATGATCCATGGGTCGAGAATCACTGCCTAACACCTATACAGTTGTAGTCCTTTGTAGTGAACTTAATACAACACAGGAATGTTTAACAAAAACACATTTAGTTGATAAGAGTTTTATTTATGAAAAAAGCATGTATATACTAGTAAAATACAGTCATTTTAAGTGACAACTCAGTACTGTTAGGGGACACATGGACATCTTGCCTTTTGGTTTTATAGCAAAGAGATGATACCTTTGGAGCTAACAAAGATCCAAATTTGAATATTCCACTACTGAGAAAGGTACAGTCATGAGGACATTGTTTTATCTGTTTTTACATGTGCTTAAAAAATGTAACATAGAACTCACCCTAAAATTTTAAAGTATATAATTCCCTAACTTTAATGTTATAAGTCTTCATTGTTGTGCCTTAAACAAACTTTAATTTTGAAATAAATTTGGGCTCATAGGAAGGTTAGAAAAATGGTACAGGAACTGCCTAAATGTCCTTCACCTGGATCACATGTCTAGTTAGTTCTCATTGTGATACCATATTTCATAAATTAGATCATCAAAGTATGGAGTCAGTAGTGGTTTATTTTATTCACACGATTCCAGAATCATCAGCACTATTTAATTCTAGTAAGTTTTCTTTACCCACGCCAATTATACCTATCCCTTTACTCCAACTTAGACTTTGATATCTTTTGCTTTTTGACCAGTTTTTCTTCCTTCTCTAACATAGGTTTAATAGTATTTATACTTGAGTATTTGAGATAATATACATGAAAACACATATTATGGTATCTATCCAATGTAAGAGATAAAGATCCATTAATTTCTTGTTCTTACAGGTACAAAATATCCTAGTTAAATTTACAGGAATTATTCTAAGAGATGTTGCACCAGTTTGTTTAACTTAGAATTTATATACTGGTTTAGCAGATTCATAATATACAGGATACTTAAAAAAAAAAACCACACACAGCATAAGTTAATATGTTGAAATAATCATCATGAAGTGAAACAACTTTCAAATTTTCCAAAGAACATGTGCATTAAGTAATATTTTACATATATAACTGTGGGAAATACATCTCTTGCAATGGATACTTCTCTTGTATGTAAGTCTAAGCATTGCTTTTTTTTGAAATATTTTGTCTTTTTGGATACATTTTCTAAGTTCATTGTTTAAATATTTTCAAATTTTGTCTTTCTGAATTTAAAACATGGGGAACATTACTCATTGTGTGGAGGGTTGTCACAGATGTGCCATTTAGAAAGATAAGGACACAGTAGTTATTGGTCATCATAATATTAAACAGTCTCTCTCTCTCTCTCTCTCTCTCTCTCTCTCTCTCTCTCTCTCTCTCTCTCAGGGTTTATGTATCACAAGTTAGCCAAGAACTCTTGACCCTTCTGCCCAGTCTTCTGAATGAAAGAAGTATCTTTTTTGTTTTGTTTTGTTTTTAAAATGGGATAAGTAGTGTAAAAGCCTCTGAACATCAGCTAATAGCTTAGTGGGAAATGCCAGGCTAAGTGGGCAATTGTTAGCTGCATAGATTTGAAATGACAGTATGTTCTTTCCCTTTTAGGAGCATAGGTATCTACCACAGTGCAATTGGTAAGGGGTTAAATGGTGAAGACAGAGAGAGATCAAGAAACATTAAGGGGCTAGGGTATATCAGAGAAGCATTCCAGATAGCCACTGTAGTATGGACCAGAAGGCACAAGTCTGGGTTTTTTCTATCTGAGACGTCACCAACTAGCTTTTTGATCTTTGTGACTTCTGTGGAACCTCTTTCTGTGCTCCTTATCTGAGGGTAGACTAAATTAAAGATGGAAAACAGACCAGGTCTTCCACAGAATTGATGGATCGGCAATGGTGTTTGAGACAGGAATTCTGAGACTGTGTCCACAGACACTGGGAAGGATGTCTGGGGAATACTCAGCACTTTTTGATGTCTGGTGGCAGGACTGTGATTGCAGGCATGCATGTGTGTAGGTATATGTACCACATTTGTTGACTAAGCAGTTTGCAAATTCTTTTCAATTCAGAATGCATACCACAGATGATGTTTTCCTTGGTTATAGAAGTGGATGAATCTTCAAATTATCTTTTGTACTACTCACTGAGGGAGAAATACAGGCTACATATTAAGAGACAGGCATATAGTGATGGCATGTAAGAAGAAACGAAGTGGTTGTTTCAGAAATAAAGGGTACGTGCATGCTTAAAATAGGATCACCTGGGATCCTTTTATAACCTGCAGATAAGCACTAATCAAACCTGATCATTCCCTTCAGAGAGGTTGTCATTTAATGAAGTAGTTAATTAAAGATTATTGCTTAATATTTAATGTAGGGAATTTATTTCTAATCTAGGGTACTGTTCAAACCAAGTTGTATTTTTGGATGCTGTTTTAATATCACATAGGAGAAAGATGGGTAAGAAAACAGGAGTGAAATGTATTCTTATCATGTATTAACTTATCATAAATCAAACTTGCCATTGAAAGATGCAGAGTCCTCAGTGATAGTACAGGTTCTGATTGGCTCAGCAATATTGAAAACAAATAAGGTTGCTTGCCATCAGGTATGTATTCCATATATAAACTGTTGGAGAATTATTGTATGAGTGACTAAGGGAAGAATCACTAAGCTTCTGGTGTCTTTTATAGAAATAAGAACATTATCCAGATTTAGTTCAGTGGGTTGGAAATTGTGTATTTTAATGGTTTTTTTGCATTAGTTCTTTGTACAAGGGGGGCTTACATAAGAGCTAAGTTGTGTTAGCTCACCTCCACAGACTAGTAAAATTACTAGTTTTCCTTCATGTGTGTTCCATAAGAAATTATATGTGGCAGCCACATCTGTGGTACTTATAGGCCAGTACAATAGCCTTTTTGTATTTCTGTGTATCTGTCTCAGCCATCAAGATTGTCCCCTGGGGTAGGAGTCATGTTTTATTTATATTTGAATCACCAAACCTAGCATAAACCTGGCATATGACAAGTATCTCATAAGCGTTTATTTAATAACCAAAATACCATTTGCCAAAGAACAGCCACGAACTGTGTGCTAGTGAAGAGAATATCCATTGTGAAAAAAAAAAAAAAAACTGCAGAATCTGTAAAAAGACTATCCTTTTTACCATGGTATAGTTTGTGGTGATTGAGTTTTATGCATAAATCATTTTGCTTTTTGTTTTTGAGGCAGAGCCTTACTCACCTTGTAGCCCCAGCTGGCCTAAAACTTCATCTGTAGGACAGTCTGGCTTTGCTTGTGGAACTGTTCTGCCCTTACCTTGGGATATTGAGCCTTCAGGGATGCACCATCATGCCCTGCTTTTAAGTAGCATTACTTTGCACTCTTTTCCTATTAAGAGGTGTCTAGAATAAAATATTAGTAGAGATCTGGGCATGAAAAAAAATTCCAAAGAAACAGTTACAGTTGAAAATATATGATAGGATGGAACTTGCATAAAATACAAATCTTTTATCATGTGGGTCTAATTTAAGGGCACAAAACATCTTGTAGCCTGGATCGTTAGGCTTGATAGGTAGAGAAGACATGATGGAATTCCATAGGGATTAGCATCTGCATGAGCTGGTGCCCTTCTACTTGGCACTTTTATACCACAGGTCATAAAGTACAGAAAGCAGAGCAAAGCTGAATATACAGAGATTCTGCCTTTACAGTGTGGTTGCAGAGGTGATGATCATGGGAGGCAAGACTCTTAGGAGCCAGGAACCAGCTTAGATGGGTCTCTGATGTCTGCATTTGCAGTGGTGTAAGAAAGCTGTAGTGGATGCTGCAGCACAAGGTCATCTAGTAATATATTTTAAAATACATCAAACCATGCTATTTGTGTTTATCTCATCTGCAGTTGATTTTAGGACTTCCATTACTAAGCTGTGCCAGGCCCTCTCAATAGGCAACACTCAGCAATCTCAGCAATGCCTCTAAGGACCTTCTAGTCTTGTGAAATTATGATTTTCTAAGATTATATTTTATTATATTCTAGTTTTATATGATTGAGAAATTATCTGAGTTAATTTTTAGCTCTTGTAATATAAAAAAGAGCAAATGTTTTCTTAATTCTCTAAGTATCTGGACATTTTATAATTTAATCTTGATATTTTCTGTTCTATGAACACAGTGGGTTAGGCAAATTACAGTATGATGAACTTTTTTGGTAGAGCCAAAATTCTGTAAACATGTGTTGAACAAGGTGCATGTAAGATGAACAGTTGAAGTTTTTAATATGTGTGGCTTGCTGTCACTCAGAATTCTGTGCACAGTCCAAGGGGTTTTTCTGAAGAAGTCCAGAAAATGTATTTGCATGTATTTCTTTGTTTTATTTTTTTTTCTTTTGCCTTTGAGGTTGGCTCTTCTGTTTAAAACTGGAAAGAAAATAATCAAGTAGACTTTCTTGGATTTGCTAATCTTAATAGTTATTTCGCTTTATCAGTTGATTAACAAAGCTCAAAACAAATTTCTCTCGCCTCACCCGCTTCTGAGACAGTCTTGCTATGTGTAGGCCTGAGCCTTAGGGTACTTCTCTTCAGCCTCCCTACCGCTGGAATTACAGGTGTGAGCCATCAGGCATGGCTCTAAGCATTTAATTTTCATTCCTGACGACTTTGCTGAGAGTTCATTTAGAACCTGGGAGAAATTGACTGAGCAGAATTGAACTTCATAAGAAATGAAACGTTAAATTACATTCTCGAATTGGTTTTTCTAGATTTTTTTTTTCCTAGAAGAGAAATAGCTGAGCCAAAGTTTCTAAAGAATCAAGGTTAAATTTGAGATTATTTTTACATTTATGAACATATTATTGCTCGGCCTCTATTGAATCTGCATGTACATTTTTATGTTACTGATGATCCACATCATATACACATTCATTTCTAACTTTAAAATATGGCCTGGATTTCTCTGTTCAAATCAGTACAAATTGTTTCTGAAAGCAGGATCATGAGGATACCTCGAGTGACCACACACTTGGCCTACAAAGGAAAAGACATTAGAGAGTGAAGGGATCTGTGCCTTTGGTTCCCCAAAATCCTAATCTGGGAACCATTAGCAGGGTCATCTTGCTGTGAGGTGTGTTCACAGTGTGAGAGGCAATTTCTAAAGCTGCTAAAACCAATCCCTGTAGAGTTTAGAGATTAAACTCTCCACCTTGTGTTATAACCAGATGAAAGTGATTATGTCTTGCCGCCTGCTGAGTGGGGTTAAAGATTTCTAATGCCAGGATTCTTTACTAGGTGGGGTGGGTGCTGCATTTTCCTGAAGACTTCCTGAGTTGAAAGCTTTATCCTATTAGAGTAAGTCTCAAAACTGGTAAAGCTGGAGAAAGAACAAGACAACTTCAGACACCAATTTTTCCAAACCTTCTACTAACCAAACTCTGTCCTTCTTGCAAGAGTTCTAAGTCATAGTTAAAATATGATGCTGTAACTGTGCCTTGCAGATGCTTGTTTCTGCTGAGTAGATGTTAAGCAAATAATAATAATAATAATAATAATAATAATAATAATATAAACATAGACTTTAGCCTGTTTCTTCCTCTGTGAATTAAGCATAATAATAGTACCTAATTTGTAGGTTTATTGGGTGAGGTTGAATAATTAACTGCATGTGAGACATTTATAAACATGTTTGTCACAAAAATCAAATTGAAATAGAAACTAAATCAGAGTTAAGTATCAAACAATTTTGATTAATTACATAGAAAAGGGAAGCAGTGTTTGCTGTTTATAAAATTGTTCTTACTGACATATCACCCATATCTCCATTTGTATAGAAGGGCAGTGTTGATCATGGCATATACTCATTTCTTTCAAGAACATGAAATGTGTGACAGTAGTGGAATGAAACCAGTATAGAGAGACAATGATGAGATATTTTTAAAAGTGCCTGTGATTTAGCTTGCTCTCAAAAAATATTGAATTTCACCTAAGAACAGAAAATAAACACAAATGTGATAGCCAGAAATGTACTACTCAATGCAGAGAATCTGTTGAAAACATAACTGACAAAGGATATGTAAAGAATCCATTCCACATTGTACTCTAAGAAGTGTGTGTGTGTGTGTGTGTGTGTGTGTGTGTGTGTTGTTTGTGTGAATGCATGTAATTGTGTGTCATACACATGTGTCTGTGGAAGCTAGAGGTCGTTATCTGGTATTTTCTCTGGCTATCTGCCTTTATTCTTTTTCTTCTTTTTTGAGGTAGAGTCTCCCTAAGCCCATAGTGTGCTGATTGGCTAGCATGGCCAGTAAGCTCTGGGGATCAGCCTATCTGTATCCCCCAAGGCTGGCATACCAAGCCCAACTTTTACATGGGTCTTGAGAATCAGAGTTCACATCTTATGCTTTCGGAGAAGACACTTTATCAACTGAACCTTCTTTCCCATGTGTCTTAAAATGAGGACTTGAATGTTTGTTTTATATTGGAGATTCTGTACTAATACCCAGGGGTTAATGAGAGGAGAAAACTCCTAAAGCTTCTTTATGTTTAAAAAATTGACATAGGGATGCAGAGATCTGTATCATTAGATGATCAGATAAAATTGTAAAATGCTAGTTGGGGTACTTAGGATTGCACACATTGGCTTCCAGGTAAGTCTTCTGAATTGTCTCTGAGGAAGACATACATCATTGTTTTTCTAAGAAGAGTGAGTAGGCCTGAGAAGGTATCGGGACTGCCTGAGGTCAGGCAGCTGGTACATTTAGAGTCTGGCTTAGTTTGACCAGAAGACTTCCATATTTTTTTCTTTGTTTTCTGCAGCAGCCACACCTTGTAAACCAATGTGGAGACTCTAGTTTTCAGAAGTGTTGATCTGGTTTTAGAATGTTTGAAGTAAATGAGCTTTAACAAGCACAAGTAATATCTCCAAATTTGTAACATTGAATTCTTTATGAATGAAAATTAAATACTAACACATTAGAATTGTTGTTGTTATTACTTTAGCTTTGGGATTTCTCAAAATTTCCCACTACTAAAAAGGAACCACTAAATGATCAGGGGAGACATCTTTGAAGGGTCTTTTAGCTGAGGTCAGAAGGATAAAGAGACATAAAGTCACCTCATGAGGAGAGCATGCTGTACTTGCGGTATGGACATAGGCTATACCTGAAATGCAGAAAGCATATTGCCAGATATAACTAGCGAGAAGCTGGGGTCTGGCCTTGGATGGGAAGTCCTTGTTGGGGACCACAGTCAGGTGGAGTTTTAAGCAGAATTTGGACTCAGACCATGTCTTATTTTGTTTCAAAGAACATAGGCATGTGTCAGTCCAACTGAAGTGACCCCCCTGGATCTAAAGGCATCACTTCTGTCATGTTCAGGAATAATGATTTCTCTGGAAGGAAGCCAAGCATCCAGGGATTTCCAGCATGTCAGAGATCTTTGATGGCCCTGCAAAGACAATGACATTGGAACCCAGAGGAGAACAATGTTCTTTGTACAAGGATAAAGGAATATAGTCAACCATCACTGCTCTGAAGCTGATGACTCCTGTGGTGTTTGTTTCTCAGTCTAGGCCTCCCCCCCTTTTCCTCTTGGAACTTCAGTGCTTGCAAAAGCATGTGTTCCAGGAGATGTGCTAAAAAGAGCATAGTTCAAACTAAAAGTAGGTAATTGCTTTTTTTTTTTTTTTTAATAGTCTTGGTAAAATGCTTATGGGAACAGAAGGTTGAAATAAATTATCCACAAGGAGGTGTTTGGATTTTGGTGTTCGCTTTGGGCAGATCTGAGAGAATTCACTGCATGAAAGATCAGCCACTTGCCATTTTAAAATGGGACAGAAGTTGGCAGTAGAGGAGAGGAGGGGTGGAGATAAAGGTTTGTCTTCTCTTCTCCAGATACAGAGGTGGGGAGTGTTGGGCGAATGAATAGCCATTCCACAAGCCTGAATCCTAATTTGGACTAAAGGTCTCAAGTTTTGTTCAGCTGTTTCTACTTATTTCTTCCACCATTTAAATGATATATGGAAAGTGCTTAAAGTTTGTGAATCAGTGAAGACATTTTTCTTAGAAATTAGTGTTGCTATTCTTTGTTTTAAGACTTTCAAAGGTTCCTGAAGATAGTCTTTTGTTTGGTGAAAAGTTTGGGATAAGATTCATTGATTCACTTGTTTTAAAGTCAAGACCATGAATGGCATGGAGGGTTTTATGGATTTGTATGTAAATTGGTGACATATTTATAGTAAGCAGAGCCAATGTTAAAGCCATTTATCTACTTGTTATGGAGCTGGAAAGTTAATGTCTCCTTCATGCTTGCGTCACTTGTCACTACTGGCCTCTGTTATTCCCACCCCACCCCACCCCACCCCAAAGCTATGTCCTTGACAAGGGATTCTTTCCACCTATGAAATTTGGCAGAAGAGGCTGTGTTGTCCGTGTTCTGCTTTACAAACTTCTGTTTTTCTCTGGAATTCTTTACTTTCTTCATAGTTTCTTTTCCCTTGGTAGCATGACACATGGTGGTGACCTCAAAGAACCAGGCCAGCAGAATTTATATAGAGAGTTCCAGGCCAGCCCTTCATATAAGATCCTGGTGAGGAGAAGAGAGAGGAGGGAGGTGGAAAGAAAGGGAGAGGCAGGTAGGGATGGGTTAGGTTAGATTTTTAATATTCACATTATTAAACATTTTCTGACGTACCTTAACTTACTAATAGTTATTTGCTGGTCTGTAATTCCATAGAGTATTGTAAAGGAATTGCTGATACAGAGTCTTATTTTCTTAGATCTATAAAAAAAGATTTAATTTTAATTATGTATATATGTGTGGCATCTGTGTGTAAGAGTGTGTACATGTGTGTGAAGAGGTCATTGGATCCCTGCAGGTAGAGTTACAGGCAGTTGTGAGCCACCTGATTCCCCCCCCCCACACACACACACAGAACACACACAAATACACACACCAAGTGACTTGAAACTATCTAGAACTCCAGCTCCAGAGAATCTCATGTTTCTGGCTTCCTCTAGCACCTGAACTATTGTGCACATATCTACCCGCAGACATACACATCTACATATAATGAAAAATAATAAAAATAAGTAAACAAAAAGGTCCAGTAATTTACTGACCATCTCCGGTTTTCATTGTGGCATTAGACATGACAGAAACAATATAAAAGGGAGGTTTAATTTTGCTCATAGTTTACTACTCCATCATGGTGTGGAAGGCATGGTGACCGGATAGCTGTGCTCACGACTATGGTAGTTCATGATGGGACTTGTTCACAACTTGGACTGGTTCACAACCCGAAAACAGAGAGCATGATTGGAAACTAGTTTGTTATTATTCCCCCACTCCAACCCCCCAATGACCCACCTGTAGTCCCCTTTTGCTAAAACAGCAAGAACAGCCAGGGACCAAACGTTGAAACACATATGTTATGGGGACATTTCACATTCAAATAATAATGCCACTTTTTATTTATATTTTAATTTCTTACATCTCTGTTAACACTTGGGTTTTCTCTGAGAAAGCATACTGCTCCCTGTTTAAAATAGAAGAGGGAGCTGGGAAGTAGTGGTGCATGACTTCAATTCCAATACTTGGGAGGCAGTGGCAGGCAGATCTCTGTGAGTTCAAGGCCAGCCTGGACTACCTAATAAGTTCCAGGACTAGTGGCACTACACAGAGAAACTGTCTCAAAAAATAAAATAAAATATGGGAGAAAAACCCTTTCAAGTTCATTAGTCAACCACGTGCAACAGTGCCCATGGTCATAAGCAACAAATTACTGTTCAGCCATTTCATAGAGAGAGAAGACATTAGAAAGCCCTCTCTCTTCAGATCATGGCACTTTTAATTCATCCCATAAGCACAGCCCCTAAAATCTATTAGCAAGAGTAAATGTGGTAGAATAATGGGACATATAATGCCACTTTTTAAAAGAAAAATACACACACACACACACACACACACACACACACACACACACACACACACACACACACACACGCTTATTCCTTACTGGTTAACATGAAGATCAAGGGAAACAAAAATGCTCAAAGAAGCACATCCATCTTTTGGACATTTGGCACTTCATTTTACAAATGTGCACATTTATAATTTTGGCTTATAAAGCCTTTTAAATATTTGGGTTTTTTATTTGAAAAATTTGACAGCCCTTTATGAAGTTTTAAAATTTGGTGTAGAGAAGTGGCTAGATTGTACTATAATAATAATAATAAAGTGTGCTCTGTAAATTGCAAATATCCAGATGATTTCTGGTTTTTAGAGGTTGCTAACAAGTGTTTATGAATTGGACTTCGCCAATAATTATTTTAGATTGTCAGTTTCTTTTACAGGGAAATGACAACACTCTCCTTTGGAGGAGGGAGTCAGTTTCCATGACAGCGACTCTCTTACTGACTACATTCTACCGGTTAGGGTTAGGGTTAGGTTAGGCTGAAGCAATGCCATTATTTTTGCTGTTCTTTTTCCTAGGTCATCATGTAAAGTTTTTCAGCCCCCAAACATCCTCAGCATCCTTTTCTGCCAGATGACCGTTGTGAATACATAGTGAGGAATGAATTGAAGATTCCTCCCATTTACTGCTCACACATAATTATTCTAATAATTCTCTGCCCCCTAGAGATGTGCTTTTAGATCTAAATCACTGAATGGGTTTTATCAGAGAAGAAACATGTATTTAGATGTTTAAACATGGAAGGAGGTTTTTAAGTGTGCAGTCACCTTGAATGAGAGGACCAGGTGAATGCTGCCTGCCTCTGCCTGAGGGGACTATTTACAGGCCCTCATGAATGTTAAGTTTAAGCAACTTAAACTTTATAAACATTAAATAAACAGTTGTATATCATAACTGTGTATATTACAGAGATAATTATATTCCAGAGCAGTTATGTTCTTTGTCTAAACCATGTTAGAAAACCATTACAGTTTTTATTGAAACAAAATTGTGCAGGGACCGAAAGAAAATCTGGACTATAGTGATTGAAAGCTTTTGAAAGAATCCAAATTTCCGCACATACTTCTTGTCACAGATGCAGGTCTTCATGGGGAGACTGTAGTGGGTGATCATATACTTATGCAGGCACAAGTGGGTGGCTGGTGTGCCACACGAGGATGTGGCTGTTTCCTATTTTCTTTAGTGAGGTGATTTTTACTTCTTTGGGGGAAAAAGCTACCCATTTATTTTTCTCCAATATTTTTTTTTAGCTTGTTTACGTAAAAAAAGAATCCCTGCTACTGTTTATATGTAAGTACTAAGTACACTTAGTTGAATTTTGTACATTAAATATTAATTTGCTTGAGTGAGTGTTTAGCAAGCACCTACTGTGTGCTGGATGTTTACAGAGTTTTTGTTTTGCTTATGAACTTTTAACACTGGGCACAGATCTAAAGTGTTCCTTTTGCAGTTACACCAGAGAACAGGCATTAAGGTGAAAATAGATGTTTGGCCCGTGTAGTTTTCTAGCCATTTCTATGTATCCAATTAGAAAAATATTTTTTAAGTGTTTTGAATTAAGGAATTAACCCGCTTGTCCTACTTGTGAAAGTCTATGGAACCACACACTACCATCAAAAAGAACATTTGAGATCAGGAATGTGATCACTCAGTCACCTAATAAAAGGGTGCTTAGCTACACATTGAGGGCAAAGAAACAAAACTATTCACTTGATAGAGGGAAAGCAGTGGCCAGGAGATAGCTCCTCACCCCCAAGATAGAATGCTTCAGAAACATGTTGCCATTAATATTTAAGACAGAACACATTCTGAGTCGGTCGGTCTGCTCGCTCCCCCTTCCTCTCAGCATTCATGTTTTAGTTTGTTCCCAAATGCTCACAAGTCCATGCCAGACGGAAATTCGCAGAGGCCACTCAGGAGGTGCTCAGAGGAACAGTTGCTCTCAGTCCTCCAGGCCGGCTCTGCCTGTCCTGAGTCCTGTGCAGCTGGGGACTCACTGCCTCTACTGCCTACTGCCTCCCCTTGAACCACAGCCCCTCCCCCAGCCTCTGGAGTCGCTTCGAGGCCATCTAGTCATACGCTGTCCATCAGATGTGTTTACTTTCTCCCTGACAGCCGACACATCTGGAGCACATATTCAGGTTTCTCCAGTGCCACTAGACACATTCCACAAGATCATTTCAGCGGTTGTTATGGCGATCTTCCTCCCTCCAGTGATTTTCAAGTTGCATGACAGAAATAGCTGGAGCTAACCAGGGGGACAAAAGTCAACGGGATCAGGAAGGGCTTCTTTCACAGAATGAACTAATTAGTGACCCTGCTTTCTTCACAGGGCAATGAGCATATGGTTTAATAAAGTGAGTCTATGACACTTTTTTCTCTCTCTGTGGGTAAGGCTGTCACTGACTGAAAACTGTTCTGTTTTACTGGTGGGATGTAGTCTTCTGTCTTTCAACAGACTTTTCTTCACAAGTAGAAAATGTTTGCTCCTGAGAGTTAAACTCCAGAACTTTTTCTTGGCTTAGTACTACCTAACTATAGCAGGTCCTTCAACTTAAAGAGACAGTGTTCCTTTTCTGTGCATGCCTCTGAAAGGGTTTGCTTTGCTCAAGTTAAGGTTTTCTAACTACTATGAATTGGTTTTTGGAGGTTCAGATAAATGGGATATGTTGTTTATTGTGGGTTTCCTATAAAATGTGAACAGTATTTCTCACTAGATTAGCTACAGATTTGTTTCAGTGATTTTGGCTGAGTACAGTTATGGAATGTATTATTAAAAGGTTATTATTAAATGTATTATTAAAAGGTTAGGTTAAGGAACTCCATCCAGTTCTCATCACATTTTAAGTAACATGCAGACTTCTGGTTATAATTCAATTTTTTTTCCTCTGAGGCTTAACTTTTTGCATTTCTTCAAAGTTTCT
The DNA here is from genome assembly GCA_004025045.1 of Sigmodon hispidus. Classification (NCBI taxonomy): domain Eukaryota; kingdom Metazoa; phylum Chordata; class Mammalia; order Rodentia; family Cricetidae; genus Sigmodon; species Sigmodon hispidus. The sequence continues at coordinate 80,624 of PVIH01004712.1, read as the reverse complement.
GACAACTTCATAGTGTAAACACATCATTGTAGACATTGGAATTTGTATCATGAAGTAGAAGTACTGCTCATAGTTTATAATGGATATACAATGCTACAAAGCACTGACATCTTTGATTGTTATATGAAGAGAATGAACATGCCTTAATAAATATTTTTGGTTAAGTAGCTTTAGCATATGGATTTAGCGGGTTGGAGAGATGTCTCAGAGAGAAGGATGCCTGATGTCCATGAGTGAAAGTCTCCATTTGAATGTGCGTGGGAGGAAGCAGGTAGACAGATGGATTGTGAGGGCTAGACTAGGCCAGCGAGTCTAGTTGAAACAGTGCAGTTGAAGAGACCTTATTCCAGAACGAGAAGAGACACGCTATGGAGAGCCATAGAGTTGAAACCATTCTCATTGACTTGGCCTCTACACTTGCACATACAGACCTACACACAAATACCCATCTGCTACATAGCACATACACCCAAAACAAAGATGATTATACAGTCAGACTAAATGAATATTGCTGATGGTTATTTCTCTCCTGTGTATCAGATTATTTTTGTTTAGGATTCATGGACTCTTAATGTAGTCTTTAGAAGTAGAGCCCGTTACCTGCATTTCCCACTTCCAGTTACCGTGGAGTTCCCTTCTGCACACTTGAGCCTACTGCTACTTCCTGCTTCCCTTGTTTCTTCCCTGACACTCCTGCCTTCCTTCTATACACCTCATTTTAGGGTTAGTCCCCTGACTTTGGAGTCATGTGAACAGTAGTACTTATAATTTCCTTATGGTTGAAATGCTGGTGTTTTGATTGAGTTCTCAGATACGACAATGGGTATCAAGTAGGAAGAATAGACTTCTTCAGGATTCTTCACTCTTAAGTCATTTGTTTGATGGTCCCCTTTGTCCCACCCCAATCAAATTCCTACTACATGGGTCCTGCTGAGGATGCTCACTAGGCTGCTCTCAGGAAGGGGAGGAGGGCACTGAAGGTCACATAATTAGATGTGAATTTAGTTCACAGAGACCTACTTGTCCCTTTGTGTGTTTCTGCTAGTCACACATTATTAACTGTGGTGCCTTTCGGGGCCTCAATTACTCGGGTATCATGCAGGACTGAGCCCAAGTAAGAATCCTGAGAGTGGTTATAAAATGATGTTAACCTCTCCAGATATAACTTTGCAATAATTACAGCTAGTGCAGTTTAAGTGTTGTAGTCTGTGTTGTGGTAGCTGTCTCTAGGTTTAATTTTAATGTTTCCAAAACCATAGCACTTAGCGCCAGTTATCTGGGAACTATAATAAGCCAAAAGAAGACATTTACATTAACTCTTGGTTTCTTTGCATTGGGTGAGCAAGCCAGCTTATCTCTACATCACAGTGACATCTGTATGGTATACATGATGATCCTGGTTGAATGTATGCACCCAGCTACCCTTCCCTCCATTTTACACTGTAATGTACATAGTTTGTTGTCCTGGGTTTTTTTTTTTTTTATTTTGTTTTAGTTTTTGTTTTTTTTTTTTCTTCAAGATTTCATTCAGCACAGAGCTATTATTATTCTGGTTTGCCATGGTAAAATATCCATGCCTAACACAAAGGCTTCTTTTTATGTCTTATTTCAGTCATTTCTGCCAAAATTTAAAAGTGAAGGAGAAAAAAAAACATATATTTTATAAAGATTCCCGAGTTTTAAATTTTCTTTTATATTTATTCTTTTGTTCCCTTGAATGTGGCAGCCAGCGTGCCAGAACAGTTTGCCTGCATGTGAGAGCAAAGTAAATAGAGGACTCAGTATGGCAGTGATAATCTCAACCTCCAGGATTTTCTCAGTTGTGAAATGTTTGTGTTAAGGATGACATTTTTGTTGTTTCTGTTACAGTCTGACAACTGAAGATGCTTTTAAAACCTTCTAGTCACTTAGAGCAGAGCTGTGCCGCACAGGCCTGGTGGTTCTAAAAGGCAGGTCCTATCCATCACAGGGCAGCGCGTCTCTGAGCTATGGGGGTGAAGGAGTGAGACACAGAGAAAGGAGAACTGTTCTGTCCAGTTTACATTTGTCACCAGTGACTAGCTTTTAAAAAATGTATTAGCTGTGTATGGTGGTAAGATGGATCCAGCTGCAGGGGATTACTGCTCTGAGTGGGTCGGGAGCTTGGAATGCATTCAGTTCCATCAGGGGATTTGTGTCCCTTCTCATCTGCTTTAGCATTGCTAAAGCAGTAAAGATTAAGAACAGGCCAGTGTCACCTGCCCTGAGCCATTAAATAGAGAGAGGTGGTGGTTCAGAAGGTGTCCCTTTTCTGTGTCCCAGAGTGTTTTTCAAATGACATAAATGAAATAAAAGGAAACACATATGTATGCTCAGGTGAAAGGCTGTATTGTGGTTGACTTATTTCCCCAACTTGCTGAACATGTCACGGTCATGATTTATGATGAAAAAAAAAAAAAAACAGCTTTCACAAATAACTTTCTGCTAATGAACATTTTGTGTGTGTGTGTGTGTGTGTGTGTGTGTGTGTGAGAGAGAGAGAGAGAGAGAGAGAGAGAGAGAGAGAGAGAGAGAGAGAGAGAGAGAGAGAGAGATGGGTTCAAACCAAGACAGTGGTAGTTAGGAGTGAATGTTCCTGAGAGATTCAGTCTCACTCCGTAGGAGAAAAATGTCTTTGCTAGGTTTGCTTTTGGTGACCCTCTCCTCCCCCTGGAAGAAAGTGAAGAGAGCACCACAAAGGTTTGCTTTTTTCAGGGATTTTGAAATTCAGAGTTCATGCCAGCAAGCAGTTTAGAGGCAGGAAGTCTTTCCTAGTAGTGCAGTCATGAACTGGTAAAGTAGAAGCATCTGTAAAAATTTAGAGAGAATATCAGCTTTCTCAAAGCTCCAGCCCTGTGTAATGAGGTGCAAATGACAGCAATGCCTAGCCTTCTCCACCCCAATTGTGGAATGGGACACAGAGCAGAAATGCAGAGGACGAGTGCCTTCCTGCAATGCATTTCATCTTTTCAGATGAAAAGGCTTTCAGATGACCAAGGATAACCTCGACTTTTAGGGCCCACAAGGAGTAAACATGATTTTCTGCCCAGCATCTCTAGGTACCACTTTAGAAAAGTGGTTGTTTGAGGGTATGGGTGTGTGAAATGATACACTTACCTATCTGAGTAAGTTAACAAGAGTTTTTAGTTTGAAGTAAACTTCAGTCGATTTGTAACTTTGGCAGGCATTTCTTTCTTTAAGGAAAAAAAAAAGAGGGATAAGGAAAAAAAAAGTGATTTGTTTGAAGAAACACATCTGGGGTGTGATCTGCTATATCGTAACACCAGATGGCAAGTTTAGGCTGACAACTGAACCCATGTTAACATGGTCAGACTGTATCTTAATATGTCACAGCCCCCTCCCCATCCTACCCATGCACAGGAAGTAGAACAGTTATTAGCACCCTGGGCTAACAGTCATCATGCATTTTTGCCTTTGGATGCTCTCTCACTGCCTCTCTGCTGTTTATAGACAAGGCTGGCTTTCCTTGGCAACCCTTGAAACAGGTTTCCTCTGCTCATACCTTTTCAGAAATATGTTTTGTTGAGGCAAAGGTGTGGTGCCTTGAGGTGGCTGATGCTTGTCATGACAGGCATGGCATTAGCTGGGCTGAGTGGTGACTAGAAGTGACAGCGTGTGTTTGAGGTGCCTCAGGGCCTCTCAGTCAGCACTCCTGCCTGAGCACTGAGAATATGAAAGTGTCTCGGAGCACCATGGCTCATCAAGAGATAACAGTTAGGAAGAATGTGGCTCTGAGGGCATGGGGACAGGCAAGTGGGTTTGCACCTCTTTATTTTCTTGTAGTAGTTTGTACTGGTGTGGATGGTGTGTATAGCCTTTGGAATGATACAATGCAGGCAAGCAAGGGATGCCAGGAGCCACAGAAGAAGGGATCTTTGGAAATTATCAGTCCGATTCTTAAGTTTTTCTATTAGATTTAATACCTATGCCTGTGTCACACTGACAATGTTTACAGATTTTTTTTTTTAAAGAAGCAGAGAACAAAAACCTGAAAAAACCTTGACACTTTAGAGGAACAATACCTAGTCCCACGTTCCTCCCTGTTGCTCGGTCTATAGCAGTCAGAGCCTGTACTGGGTACTGACTGACAGGAACTCTCAACAGTTTTCATTACTCCCCATCATTGGGTTTTATTATAAGTCCCAGGAATTCTTAGTCTTTTGACTACTGATTAATGGACATATGTCTAATCTATACAAAGAGCTGTAAAATGCATTCATTAGTCTATTCAACAAACTGAGATTAATTTGAGTCATCTGTGGCTGTCTTCTAAGGTCACAGTTCTAATTTAATTTGGTAGAACTTGTTAAGAAATTGTAACCTCACTTCCTAGGAGAAGGGACAAACAGCTTCAGAAGAAGCCAGTGGATGTTCTCAGTGGGCAAAGCTTTACTCTTCCCCAGCACGCTGTCTCCTTCCACGAGCTCTCTGTGCATCAGATGTGACAGTAGATTGTTTCCGGAGTTTAAGTTGTTTGCTTGCCACAAGTGAAATTTTTCATGTATAATTTTTGTTTGCTTTTGTTTATGTTTGAGTCAGGGTCTTGGTATGTTGCCAAGGCCGGTCCTGAATTCCCACACTTGAATTGTCCTGCCTTATTCTCCTGTCACTGTGCTTGGTGTGATATGTAATTGTTATATGCCAGCATAGAACTGTTTATATACAGTGTTTGGCACACAAACTTCTTGTTATTACAAAAAAAGGAGTTTGTTAGGCAAATCACCGAGCAGAAGTTAATGAGTATTGAGTGGTTGCTTTTCTGTAAACTAGTGTGCCTCTTGTAAACAAAAGAAAACACTTTAGTTGTTTCTAAGAAGACATAGCTCAGCTTCCCAATGTGGGGAAAATCCATCTGGTAACTGAGTTGAGGTCTGATATGGTTTCAGTGGTTATGTTGGAGGGACAAACAGATGTATAAAACAAAATCATATTTAAAATTCCTTAAACTATGTGACCAGTTACAGTAATTTGAAAGGGACATGTCATAAGTACCATTAAGTTAAATTCATAGTATACTTTGGAGTTTCCATAATTTTTCATGGTTTGAAGTAAATGTATGTTGAGTATAGTGTGTATTTAACACTGGCTTGGATTCCCAGCTTGAGAAATAAACAGAAAAATTATGTACATTTGCAGAATAGTCATGATATTAGAATGCTTAGTTTATAATATTACATTCATCCATGCTATGCTGGCACACACCTTTAATCCTAGCACTTAGAAGGCATAGGAAGGCTGGTCTCTCTGAATTCAAGGTCAGCCTAGTCTCCAGATAGTTCCAGAACAGCCAGGGCTGTGCAGAGAAACTCTATCTCAAAAAGCCAAAAATAAGTAAATAATATTACATACAGATACAGTCTTACTCCATTTCTGAATTGCAATAATTTTAGAATGTTACTGTTTACGAACACTATTTAAATCCTGTTCCTTCTGCCACCGAGTAGGTTTTATTCTTCAATATTTGATGCAGATTTTCTTCATTATGTCTGACATGTTTGGATAAATGACAGATTTGGTATTTTCAAAATGTTTCTGGGTTTGATAATCAACCTTCAAATAAACATCAGGCAGTTTCAAGATTGCTATCCTTCTGCATATATATATATATATATATATATATATATATATATATATATATATATATTACAAAACTTTCCGTAAAGGTTGTGTAGTAGAAATTCACCTATTTGTACCAGAATTGCTGAACTGGCCCTACTTGTCTCTCTTGTGGGGCAGCTAATTTCTGACTCTGCCCTCTTCCCCTATCTATGCTCTGATTTCCCTGCCTTCTTCTAAGATGCCTTGCCATAGGCCAAAACAGTTCTTTTATTAACCAATGATATTACAGCATACAGGAAGACATCCCAGATCCCTCTCTTAATAGAGTCTTCATATCTCTTTCTTGCTTTGGAATGAACAAGTCACAGATCATAATTGGGCGCCTGATTAGAGAGTTGCCTTAGTTACCTTGGCAGTACAGCTGTCACTATGTAGTTAATTCTGAAAAGTTGGGAACTTTTATATGTAGGACAGATTCATATGTATAGTATTTTCATTCATTTTACCTCTAGGTGAAACTTTTAAGGACAGAAATGATCAATAAATGAAAGAAATATATATTGAATAATTTTCAAATATGGGGTCACAAAAAATCATAGACATAGAGACAGTGTATAAGTCATTTCATTTGTTGGATTTGGCATATGTTTGTATTTAGACTGCCAAATCATATTTTATGTAATGTAGTGGTAATACCTAACACTATATCAAGACGTACACTTACATCTTTAAATTATAATTTTCATTGAGAAGTAGAGGCATAGGTTAAAAATACAGGTTTTTAATTCCACAACCAGTTGCAGGGCTGATAATACTGTGTATACTTTGCCTTGGGATTCCTGGATTCTTTTTGGTCTTAATGCAGTTTTCCAGATTCATGTGCCCTCTGCTTTTCAGTTGCTCCATCAAACTCCATATTGTTGACACACTATACTCTTGGACAGGTGGCTTAGACATTGACTACTAGAGCATGCACCATAGTCGTTTGAAATTCAAGAGGTAGTATCTAGGACCATCAAGGTGGCTCAGTGAATGCAGGCTCCTGCCACCAAGGCTGATGACCTTAGTTTGATTCCTGGGACTCACATGGTAGGAGGGAAGAACCTGAATACAACATGTCGATCTTTGTCCTTAAACATACATAATCATACATGCACAAGCAAGAAAGGAAGGGAGGGAGAAAGGACAGAAGGAAGGCAAAAAGAAATGATTTCTTTTGTAAAAACTAGCCCATTAAGTCTGAACTCCTTCCATGCTTTAGAGTGTGGGCCCAGTGAAGGGAACTGACTGTAATGTTGTCTATCACTGTTTGGGAGCCAGGTCCTCCCTTCCTGTGATTGACGTGTCAGCCAAGCTCATGCAGCCGCTGCACTCTGACCTTCCTACCTGGGTGTTCTCTCGCAATGTGTCCTCTTTTTCTCCTTTTTTCTGGGTTTTAACTCTTCAAATAAGAGTTGCCATTTTGCCATTTCTGCTGCTGATTTTGCGTTGTGTTCGTGTTGGACCTTCTCCAGCTTCCTATCCAATCTTCCATTTTGTGTGACATTTATTTTAGGTTGGCATCAGACTAACAGCACAAATAGTGAATATAAATCATGCTTACATCAAAACAGTGAGACAAGTACACTGTCATTGGGGTCCTGAAAATAAGTGTTATTCACTATTGCTTTCTCTTGAAGGGACTTTGCTTTTGGGTCTTGACTATATAAAATGAAAATAAATCTAATTTTGTGATGATAGAAATTGAAAACAATATATGCCAGATGCTGCAAACAGTGGCATTCAGTGAGAAGTCAAGTGCCTATTGAGTAAATTACCCTGCTCATATAGAAACAGAACTTATCACAACCACTGAACAGCTTGGGATCAGAAACACCTTGGACTGACTCCTTGGATCCCACTCCCCCTAGAGGAACACTTGACTCAGTCTCGGGTGTTGGGGGGAGAAAACTGGATCTACCAGGAGTGGAGGCTGAACTAAGCAATATTGGGACCATGGGACTTGGGACCACCTGCTGTTGGGAGGGCATGGGGAGTTGTGGGGAAGAGACAATGACCTGATGTGGTGGGAGGGGGAAGGGACCTTGAATAAAGATATACAAGGATAGAAAGTGTGACTTCTTTGTTCATAATAGAAAGAAAGAAAGAAAGAAAGAAAGAAAGAAAGAAAGAAAGAAAGAAAGAAAGAAAGAAAGAAACAGAACTTATAAATCCAGTGCCTAATCCCAATTCTTTCAGGTTTGCCTGAATCACAGTGATCTGCTCTCTGGGAGGAGAGTGTCATGACTTTTAGTGAAAACTTTTATCATTCCTGATGTTTCCATCATCATAACTCCGTTTAACTTTATGTCAGCTCTCTGAATCTATGTTTCACTCAACTGAGATTTTGAGTGAAGAAGTGAGAATTCAGAATTTAAATAGGCTGTGCTAGGTATTTGAAGTTGAGAGCTTTCTCATTTAGGCCCTTCTGTTTTTCAGATATTTGTAGCATGACAAGAAATAGTTTGTGACATTATTGAGTCTGCCATATTTAAAATTATTGTCATTATTATCTAGATTATTGCCTCTAGATTTTTGGAAGTTCAGTTCATATGATATCCAATTTTCTTAAGAGATGACTAGACATTATTTTGTGTGGAGACGGCATGAGTGTGTCAGGTAGTGGAATCATGTTCTTTCAGTCCTTGCAACCCTGACATGCACCAGTTTCTTGGTGTTTATACAAATGGTTACCTAAGTAGGTGGCAGTGGTTATAATTTTCAACTTGGGATCAGAATGTTATGCCCATGTGTATTTTTTATCTAAGGTGAAATACTGACCTAGAATGCAGTAAAATTTCCCTAAACGGGAAGGTGCTTCCCTACCCTCTCATTTCCTTGTTAGTGGCAAGTGACACAAGAATGCTTCCAAACTTTGGGGAGTCCTGGATGGTTAGCAGATGAGATCATTTCCAGTGAAGCTTACCAGCTGCCCCGAATTCACTCTTCAGAGCACTATGCTTTTATTACGAGATTTAATTATAGGATAAGGAAAGTGCTATGAGCATCTTTAGACCACACATGTGAAGCTACATACTTGAATCTAGGAGTTTAGAGGAGAACCACTTAAAGAAAAAGAGGCTGCACACTCATGTTACCTGGCACTGAGTGGTATGTATCTTGTTCTGTATTTGGCCTTGAGATTCATTTGTTTCATGATTTAGACTGAGCATTTTTAGTTTATTCTTACAGTGACTTAATAGTTGTATTATTTTGCATATTTGTTTTCCCTTGACTTTTTCTACATGCTTGTGTTAGATGTAAGCTTTTTATATGGAAAACATCAGAAAGACATGGAAGTTTCTTTAGAACAGTATGACTCAATGCTGTTGAAGTCACCATTTAATGTACTGGGGTAGCACCAGAGTCCCATTCTTCCCTGAAGGCTGGCTGCCTGAGTTCCTTTGACTCAGGTTAATTTCCTTAATCTCAAGGGTGTAATATGACAAACTCAGATAAATCAGGACTGACTGTTAATCAGAATCACAGTGAGTACACGGAAGTCCTACTGGAGGCGGCAGAATATTGTTTAAACGTGAGGAATAACTGTTCTGATTTACTCGGCCTGAACATTGTCTCAAGCTAGTGAGTAGACTCCACTCCAACTTGAACCCTGGGCAAAATTTATGCAGCTCTGCTACCATTAATGTAATTAAAATGGTGGAAAAGGAAAATATTGGCTTAATGTTGAAGTATATTTTAATTAGTCATGAAAAATAACAAAGCTGAGAAGGAAGCAAAAGAGAACTTTTTATCTTTTCTTTGAATATAATTTAGATATCCCCATTAATTCTTAGTGGGCATTATTCATTCATATTAGAAATAAGAACTTGAGATGCTATATCTGTCTTTGGGTTGATATGTGAGATACAGCATAATTCTGTCCTAAAAGATGGGAAAATAGTAACTATTCACCTGAGAGAAAGGAAACCTTCAAAGGAAAATCCAGATACAAAGCTGTTAGTCTTGATGGTAGAAGTCAGAGAGAGTGGGAGGCTTAAGTTAAAAAAGAGGGTAAACCCCCACCGACTTACTACGGCTAACCAGTGCATTATGTTATATGCAGTGTTTCTGCTAATGATCTCATCACTGCTCATCACTGCTTATCCTTGACATAGCTGTAGAATGCAGATTGCAGTGATTTTTACATCTACCTAGCCTGGACTCCTGACAGTCCCCTTTCCATCCTTCACTATGTGAGCTATTTACTGCAGTTCATCTTGCCCATCACTACTAGACATATTTTATATAAAACTCAGTATTGTTTTTGCTGCTGTTTTTCTCAAGGACAATGTAGAATATGAGTTTTGCATACTGTGGACCTTGGGTAACATCACTACTTAAATGCCATCTCTTTCATGAAGAACCTAAGAACCTTCAGTTCTGATGGCTTTCTAAAAATTGTTTTGTAAATCACCATACTATTTTTACAGTTTGTTTGGTTCATTATGTCTAGTAATCTAATCAGTTTGTCATGACTGTCTATTCTCTAGTTACTAATCTGTATATTTCCTTAGTGTAGGATCTGGTTTGTAAGGTTAGTTTGTGAAGACATGTTATCCCTCACTTCAGGGTGTCTATTAAGCTGGAATATAAATACTTCTGGTTGTTTCAAAGAATACAGAGATAGTTCATTTTGTCACATTTCTCCATCTCTCTCTCACACACGGTAGATCCTTAATAAATAATAGCACAGTAGTTCTAGCCAGATGGCCAAGTTTTGACTTTCAGCTCTACTATCTACCATCTTGTAGTTATGTATCTCTGTTTCTATTCATCTGTGAAATAACAATAATAGTAGTATTTTCCTTATAGGGCCATTGTAAAGATTAAATGAATCAATACATTTAAAGCATTTAGACTAGCACCCAGTAGGCTAAGGCTGCACTATGTAATTCAGGAGCTGCTGGCCACATGTGGCTCTTCAGCAGCAAAATGTGACTGGCTCAGGTTGACATGCTCTAAAGTTCAGAGATGTGATCTAAGGAAATAATATTAAAAAGCTCACTTTATATTGATTTCACATGGGAATAAAATTTTGGCTATAGTAAGTTAAACAATGTATTAAAACATTTGCCCTTCTAAATTTTTATGGGTATGTGATATGTGTGTTTATGTATATATGTATATGCATGCAATTGTTATGTGTATGTATATAGGTGGCTAGATGCCAGAGAACACATGGATGTCAGAGGGCAACTTGGTTGTCAGTCTTTATCATTTGCCTCTCTTCAGTCTGTAGTGTTTTTCTAATATCAATGCCAGACTTACCCATGGGCTTCTGGAATTTTTCTTTCTATGCCTCCTATCTCCTTATAAGTATGCAAGAATTACAGATGTTGATGCTATGTTTCTAAATTTTACCCGAGTTCTGGGGCTTTAAACTCATATCCTAATGCTATGGGGCAAATGCTTTTACCCATTCAGCCATCTCTCCAACCTAAACAACTTCTTAAGACATATGCTACCGGGAATCGTTTGTATATTTTTTGAGACAGAGTTTCTCTGTGTAGCTTTGGCTGTCCTGGTACTAATGCTGAAGACTAGTCTTCACCAGGCTAGCTTTGAGCTTAGAGATCTGCCTGCTTCTGCCTTCTAAGTAGTTAGATAAAGATGGGTTCTACCAGATCCAGGCAGTTATTACTAGGATATCTTAAACTACATTTATAGCTCACAGTATGTGCCTATTAACAGCAGTATACATGTTCTTTGCTGAATTTTATTGGCCTATTGTTACTACTGTATTAATATTAATGCTGGAGCTAAGACTCTTTTTCCTCCATAGCTGTTTGACTTTAGTGATTCTGGGTGCAATTTTGGGAAAGAACAGTAGAAGTGGTGAGATGAGTCAACAAGAGGACCGAGGGGCAGTTATAAAGGACCTCTTTGATTCAGAGTTAATTAAAAGACACTAGCTTTAAAAAGGAGCACGGGAAAAATTGAAACATTTTACTTACATTAATACTAAGTAATCTTTAGCTGTGACAACTTTTATTTCTAGACATCAGGACTGTGCTGAGTGTGATTGTAGGTGGGATTTTCCTGTCCTGACCACCTGGCTCCAAATAACCAACCCGGAGACTGATATGAATTATAAATGCTTGCTCAATAGCTAAGACTTATTAGTAACCAGTTCTTACAACTTAAGTTAATCCATTTCTATTAATCTGCAGTCTGCTATGTGGCTCGTGGCTTTAGTTGTCAGCATGTCCTGCTCCTTCTGCAGCTCCTGGTATCACCTGACTCTACCCTTCTTCATCTCAGTATCCGCAGTTTGATTGTCCCATAAAACTTGATCCTGTCTTGCTATAGGTCAGTAAGCTTCTTTATTAACCAATGAGAGTAATTCATATGCACAGTGTTCAAAAGGATTATTCCATGGCACATTGTTGATGTACTCTCAGTCTGTCTTAGGCATCAGTCATCTGAGATAGATTCATAAAAGATAGATTCTATGATCATGGAAGTTTGTTTGTGTGCACTTTGGGCCTTAGGGTGATTCTGGTTTTAGTACTCTTCTATACTGGTATTTTGGCCTCCATTGTTTCATTAAGTTGACAGCCATTCTTAGAGTAATTTCAGAGTTTGGTTTAGGTATTCAATGATTTGAGGCTGGCTAGACAACAGTGTGTGCTGATGTTTATGCACTTATTGATTTTTTTTTTGAGGTCTTCTCCATAATTGCTTCTTATGGCGTTTTGTTCCTTAGACTGAGTACTTGATGGATGGGGCTGTGCAAGCTCAATAGAGATAGCCATTTGTAGTGTTGGTTTCCTTTGAGACCATAAGGTGATCACACTGAAGAGCCTTATCTCAGTGGCTTAGAATTAATAGAGAGCCAAGAAGATTGGCAAGAGGGCTTGCCAATCACAGTAGAGACATTTGCTTTATTTATCTTGGTAAGTTTTGAAACAGAAGAATTATTATAGAGGGACCACCTCTCCAATATTGGCAAAATATGTTTTCTTGATTCTGTTCAAAATAAAAATTCATGAACTAATATTCTTATTTGTGTAACATCTAGTCACATTCTGTTATCTCATGAAATGCTACTTTGTGGTGTCACCTGTTTACCCAGTGTCTTATTTAGGGTTTTTGTTGTTGTGAAGAGACGTTATAACCACAGAAACTCTTATAAAGGAGAACATTTAAATGGGAATGGCTTATAGTTCTAGAGGTTTAGTCCATTATCATCATTGTGGGACATGGCAGAGTGCAGGCAGACATGGTGCTGCAGAAGGAGCTGAGAATTCTACATCTTAATCCACAGGCAGCAGAAGGAGTTTCCGACCATATTGGGCATAGCTTGAGTAGGAGACCCCAAAGCCTTCCTTCACAGTGACACACTTTCTCCAACAAGGCCATACCACCTAGTATTACCACTCCCAATGAGCCTATGGGGGCCAGTTACATTCAAACTACCGCACTCATGATGAGAAATCTACAAAAGGATACATCAGAGGCCGTTTAAATATGAATGCTCCTTTTTTGTTTGCATAATGTTTCTGGATATATAATTTCAAACTTAGTTCATAAATAACTATGTTAGCTAATACTAGTTTATGATGGAGGTCAAAGTAATGCTTGATAGTACGACTTGTCTAAGTTTTCAGAAATTTGAGTTGCGAAGTATTAAGCACAACACGAAGGAAGATGTCTTTTATGTAACCTTAGCATGTCTATACCTATGCCAATAAAGATGTATCAGGTGTCCGGAACTGAAATACAAACAATAACAGCAAGCGTGTATTTTGTACTTATATGTTAGTTCACTGAGTATGGCTTAAATATGTACTTTCCTATATTCTTTACCTCATTTTTTAAAAAGGTAAAACAGTTTTTCATTGCTCTTGCCTGGAGTTATGCCCGCCTTCATCTTACTGTGTCAGAACAACACACGAAATAGTAAATGAGGAGTTGAAACAATTGGGACCAGCAAACATTGTCCACAGCCCAGTGGTCCGTGTCACCATTCTCCTGCTTCTAGGATATATTGCATAATCAGGAGAGGCAAGCCAAGCCAAATCCTTTTAGAACACCATGTCTGAGGAGGTTACAGAGTCCCAGAGGTTTGTTTCTTCTTGTCATTGTAACAGTCTCACTTGTGACAAGGAGATCTTGGATGTCACCTGAGGATGTCATGAAAACCACATTCCTATTACTGTTATTTCTTCTGAACATTTAATGGATAGAGAATATTTGATTTTATATATATTTAATTACATATATATATATATATATATAACAAAAAATCAAATCATAAAACCAAATAGCCAAGTGGAAGGACCTGTATCTATTTTCATATGCTTGAGGTCACATATAAGAATAGTACTTTCTGACTAGCCAAAAGCTCTTGCAAGAAAATGGGCTGGCTTTATTTGTGTTTACAGTAGATCATTGTAACAGCAATTGGAAGCTTTGTAGCCTGTATCCCATTTTAGAGACATGTCAGATTAGGGAAGTCTTGTTTTTCTTTTGAGACAGGGAATCACAGGCTGGCTTGCAATTTCCTGCCATCTCCTCCTAAGTCTGGAGTTACAATCTTTACTACTATCCCTAGCAAGGTGTTTCAAAAATCTGAAGATAATGATTTTCCAGCTTACTTCCCCAATAGTAAGCATGTAAGAAGAACAAGCTTTTTAAAAATTCTGTTTTAAAGTTATATTACTTTTATTATTGATAAAAAGAAACACCAGAATATATTTCTGAGTATTTGTTAGCTGTGGTTATTTCTGTTTTAAAAATCAATATTCTATTAAAACTATTTCCTGAGACTATTTTTGTTTTTAGTGTTCTCAGAAATTTTAGTCAAACCTACACAATGAATGATTTCAAGCAGATTTAAGAGAAATAAATTTTGTTTCGATATATGCAGCTGTAGTTTACTTTTCAGGCATGAGAAATATCTATTTTATTAAGTCCTATGAGGAATATGTGTCACATACATTTAAGAAAAAACTATTTAAGATGAAAAATTCCAAAAATGACTTCCCCTGGTGTGAAGTAAAACAAAAACCCCAGCACATCTCTGTCTGTGGAAATGACATTGAGGTGACAAACTGCAGACAGGTGAGGTTCCTGGGGGTGATCTCACACCTGCACAGTGAGCTTGGGAAACAGCTGGGCTTGGAACTGCCTGCTGGCCTTGCTTTCTGTTTGATGCAAGACTAGCTCTCAGGCTGAGGCCCTTTCATTTGCACAGAAGATTCCAAGTGTTTGAAAATAGACAAGTGGGACTGTGGTGGGGTAGTAGTCCCTGATTCTATGAAGCTTTTCTTTCAGCTAGAGAGATGAAGACACAGTGCTGCCCCTACCAAGCTGCAGGCCCACATCTCTCACAACTACTGAGAGTTCGGTCTGCCAGGCAGGTGTTACTCAGGAAGCTATAGACAAGAGTGTCCTGTTTATTCCAGTTCTGGGTCTGTGGCCCAGTAGATAACCTAGTGTGAACCTAGTTAAGGGCATTTTCCTCCCTGGCCCTGCCCCTTTCTCTTTAGTGCTAAACAGAACTCTGGAGGCAGCAGAGGTGATGGTCTCAGCCCTTCATGCGGTAATTCTCCATCAGCTTCTGATGGAATTCTTAAATACAATTGGTTTACATGCCTCCCCTAGGGAAAGAGGCATATGTTCCTGTTAAGGTACAGTCATGTAGATTCTGTTTGAAGGATGCCCGTCAATTAAGGCAGCTCAAGATTCTTCAGACCATCAGGCCACAGCTCCTTCATTTCTTGCTCCTCTAGGTCATATGTCTCCCTCTCTGCTCTCTTGGGACTGATTTTTCCCTCCTGTGCTGGTGAAATTGTGGAAAGTTTGGTGAGGCCTCCAAACAGAGTTTCCCAGGAACCTTGAGAAGTACATTGTCTTCTTGCTTTCTGAAGGGTGTTCTGCTGCCTCTGTTCTTTTACACACTGACATTTCCCTTTGAAGCCAGAATCCCAGAACTCAATCCAGCCTTCAGGTAGGTTTAGTTTGTCATGACCGTGTTTAAAAGCTGTTTGAGGGTCTGGTGTGTAGCTCAGTGGAGCTTGCCTGGCACGTATGAGGCTGAGTTCTTTCAACAATGCAGGGATAAAACCTTGAGCCTGTAAACGTTGGAGAGACTTCCTATGATAGCTCAGAGTTTTGGTTTCGATGTACTCTCTGTAACTCTTAGGTAGGAAAGCTCTATGATAGGTTTTTCCTTTCAATTACTGTTTTTTAACCTTTTTAGCGCACATGTAGTTTTTACCATAATATTTTTCTAAGCGGCATGTGCTTAACTTTTTTTTTTTTCCTTTTAATTAAAACACTAATGGTAGAAAAACACTAGAGTGGTCTCTCAGGGCCCTTCTTCTAAATGCACATTGCTTTTTAATGCCTAGCCTTCAGCAGCATCTCTGGCTCCCAGTTGTCAGCCATTGTCCTCCACAGGATGTAAACAGTACCTATAGACCACTCCCTCTAAAGTGCCAACTAGATGAGGTTATTAAGGTGAGGGATAGATTATTGGGATCCTTTAGTTTTCTAAGGCTGAAGACGAAGGCAGAGTAAATGCTTTTCTTCTTTTCAACCAGCACCCCACCCTGCCAAAGGTCAAGGTGAATGAGCAGGAAGGAACAGTATCTGAACAGTACCTGCTTCCAAACGGTGCAGTGGGTTACATCACAGCAGGTTCTAACAGATATCAAGGAGACTGTAGTGTCACCCATCTTTTTGCAAGGAAGGCAAGGCAAGTTTGGGACCTTGATTTGTCTTATAAGCTTTATGTTTGCATTATAGATTTGTAAGTACTACCATTACCAGATGGGTCAGTAGGCAGGAGGCAGAAAAAGACTAAAGAGATTGTTCAATCAGGTTCTCTATCTTTGTGTTTTATTGTCCCAAAGAAGGGACAGAGAATCCTCTTCTTCACTAGGACTGTCAAGGACCACAGCCATCTAAGTATTAATTAGAAAAGATAAAGTATATTTTCTAGGATGTAAATGATACACTCCTGTTCATTGCATTCTTTAATGGTTCTGAGAAGAATAGAAAGAACTCAGAGTTTTGAGCCAGAAGATGTGAGTCCTCAAGCTTCCATATTGCCTTCTTAGTGTGTGAATTTCTATATGTTCTTATAAAACAGGTCTTTATTTTCTCCAGCCATAAATAGGTATGATGAGAATATCCCTCCTCCTTACCTGTCTCATTGATGTCTGAGGATTCTATGATACTGCAAACATGTATATATGCAAACACACACATGCATACCATGCCATTCTCTTCTGTGAGCTGCTGTTTTAGTAAGAAACAATGTGTCACAGCTGTCTGCAGAGCTTGAGGTCTTTTGTGGTCACTAAGTTGCTATTTGTGTTCTGGTCCCACTTTGGGGAATATAGGGATTGTTTTGATGATCCTTTTTGTGCATATAGATAATAATTGAAGCCATTACAACATGTCCTTGAAACTTCTGAACTTTTGAGTTTTAGGAAAAGATTCATCATGCATGTTAGGTTTAATCCAATAAAATCTGGTGCTACAATAATAGTATGGGACATTTAACTGCTTTGGTTCATGGTAAAGAAAAAAGCAGAGAATGTTCCTGTTCCTCACGCAGGGTTATTTATCAAACACTGACTCAAAAACTCTTATTTTGCTTTTTAATAGAGGAAATTTTTCTCAATGTTTTCAGATCTGCTGTAGGTCTAATGTGTTGTGTCCTCACTCACTGGAGATGACTTTGAAGATCACTAAAGAAGGGAGCAAAGGGGCTTATTTTTGTTTCTTATCTCAGTGTTAACCTTGCTCTACCAGGCGAGCCCTATCACAAGCAGCTTGGATAGAAGTAATACACTTGCTAAAAACAAAGCAAAAAGAAGCAAACAAACAAACAAACAAAAAAAAACATTTAGACCTTAACCAACAAATGATCCACTTAGAATTTGACATGAAGTCTGGTTCTTAGGTAGTCCTGTGGGAATCAGTATTTCTGACTCCAAGGCTGTGAATGAGGTTGTGGAATATAGAAAAGCTCCTTCCTCCTGTATGGGTGGTGGGAGCAAAAAGAGGTAGGACCCTCTTAGTTGGCAAACATTCATATGCAATAGTATCTGAGGTTTTTGACAAGAAAAGTAGATTTAGTTTCTTGTCCCTGTCACCAGCTTGCTGGACTTGGGCAGGTTTCTTTGACTCTGGGCCCCTTGACAACTATAAGACATTACAGCGTTTACTATGCTCCCTGGGGCTTAGAATTTTATTCTACTCTCTCTCTCTCTCTCTCTCTCTCTCTCTCTCTCTCTCTCTCTCTCTTTTTTCCTCCCTCTCTCCTCTCCCTCTCTCCATCTGTCTCTCATATACACACACACAGAGTGACAAACAGGCACACATAGAGACCAACACAGACAGATGGATACACACACACACACACACACACACACACACACACACACACACACACACGAGTCTGTAGGCTAGAACCCTCAAGGGACTAGTTTCAACTTCTGACATCTCTCAGCCCACTGTGTTTAAAGTAACTCTTCATAATACTAAAACTATTTGGGCTTTGCTATTTGTCAAATAAATTGCTATGAAATCAAAATTGCAGTTAAAATAGCTAATAAGACTTATAAAAGAAAATTTTCTGTCAGCATCCAATCTCTTATTAGCTATATTTCTTCTTCCTTTATATAATTCTGTTTAACATTTGAATATTGAAATATGTCTTAATAAGTGCAACAATAAAAAAAATGGATGTTGAAACTTTTGTAAGTCCTATGGGGAGATATATATCTATATATAGTATGGCCTATCACTTTTTGCCAGGGTTCTGTGCTTTGTATTATTTTTTCTATTTTACAAAACAATAACCAGGAAAGTAGATCTCTCCAGAAGGTTTTTTTGTCTGGTTGCCACATGTGTAACTATTGGTAGTGTTTGTGCTCTTTCTTTTGTTTTAGAGTTTGTTGGCTGTTGTGAATTTATACTCATTGTAGACAAGAATAGCAGAAAGGTCATCCTAGATAGAAACAAAATGTAAGCCTCAGAAATAATCTGATTAGTTTTTGGTGCTGGGCATTGAAGCAAGGTGCTTACCTGCATGAGGTAGACAAGATTTCCTTTGCTGAGTTACATTCCGAACCTGTTAACTAGTATTTTGTTTGGGGGGGGGGTTAAAATACTTTATGTAACATAACTTCATGTTTGTGAATTACTTGCTGGTCTTTATAATCCCTGGGTTTGGGAAAACAGCTTAGAAACAGATGTGAGGAAGAATCGATTCTTCTCGTCCTTTATTCTCCCCTTACAAATACTATCTTGGATTGTGTGAGTCTCCCATCCCAGAGAACATTCTCCTCTTGGCCTCATCTCCTCTGCCTCCTTCTCCTCATTTTCTTTCTTCATTCCACTGTATCTTCTTCCCCAATAAAATTTACATCCCAGTTAATTACATGCTAACAAAACTGATGCATGTTGTAAAGCAGGATGTATTTTGCATACAGATGTAACACTGTGGTATGCTTCATGTATAGAACAAATAGATGTATCTCCCTTTTGGTGATGATGGGGAGATTTAGAAGATTTGGCCAAAACTTGATAGCTTTTGCTTTATAAACTCTGTTTTCATGGAAGAGGATGCTATCTTGTATTCTGTTACTTAAAATAACTGCATAGATAAGATTTAATGTCTTTACCATCCTTTTTCTAATTTGTTCTTGTCAGAAAGAGATCTGTGGCCCTGATACTGTCTTTTTATTGTCTCAGAAATGGTAATTTGTCAGGTGGTTTCATATAAAAAGGATGCTAAAACTTAAGAACATGCCTATAAGACGGAAACATATAATTTGGCTAATGGAGATTACTAGCCATAGATAATAATCACAATATTAGTAATTCATGGCAGTGTAAAGCTGTTTAGCATTGCTTTAGATTCACTTAACTGAAGCAGAGAGAGAAGACTATTTCTTACCAGAGCTAACTTCATAGAATACCGATTATGTAAAGCTGGAGGGACAGGGGCTTGGGAATGGTCAGCATGTCAGCCAGCGATCTAGGGAGAGTTTCTGTTCTCAGTTTCATTCAGGGATTGTTTTGTACCTGTTAATTGTTTCATGTATGCCAAACCAGGGATCAGACTGTATGTGGAGGTAATTTAGAACATGCTATGAAACATTAGTGAGATGCCAAAACTGTGTAGAGCCACAGGTAGAGAGAGTTTAGACAATGAGGAAGGGCACCACATAAGCAGAAATGCTGCGGATCGTTATCACTTTCCTGGTATCTTCTTTGCTGCTTCCCTAGCTATTCTTCCTGTCTCCCCTCCAGACGTACAGCTACACAGCTTGGCTTAGCTAGTACAACATGGTGATTTACTGATGGCATAATTCCCAGGAATTACTAGGTGGTACTGGAGATTTTTGGTCAAACTAAAATTTTCTTTGTTTAAATTCTTTTTGTTGTTATATTCTAGGCACACCTTTAAAGCAATATTTTCTCACTTTTCATTAGAGTATCTGTCTCTCACCCTTGTTGAAGTTTTAGCCAAGGCAGATTTTAAAAGACAGTTTAGAATTTCTTAATATTAATCAGTATTCCCCCTTTAAACAATGTGGGGTCTGTTCTAAGACTTAGTTCAGTATGATCACCCTTTTTGTTTATTAGATGTTACTTCTTTTTGCTTGAGTTAAGAAACACATCCTTTTTTTCAATAACTATCATAAGCTGTTTTAAGTCACAATAACAAATATTAAAGGTTTGTAGTTGGGTAATTAGTACAGGTAAAAGATACTGATAAATTGGAATGTCTGAATATCAGACTATTTCCACTCAAGTTACTTTTCAAGAAGTTAAGTTACTTTAAAGCCACTAGGAGGTTTTTTACTTTTTTTGTATTTATTTATTTATTTGTAAAATAAAATTTTCCATGTATCCCCTTTTTCCCCCTCTCTTCCCCCTCCCAACTTTTCCCGGTCATCCTTCAGCCTCCCTCCTTTCTATCCCCCCATCTCCTCCCCAATAAGGACACGAAATCC